>QGMF01001028.1:0-11195 GCA_007821475.1 Lachnellula arida
CCCCCCTACCCCCCCCTGCAAAACCTATGGGTACCCCATATGGACCTATGGGTTAGGTCCAAATATTTGTAAGGACCCATGGGTCGGGTCCAAGGACCTATAGGTCGGGTCCGGGTCCTAACCTTGGACCCATGGGGACCCATGGTGACCCCTATTCGTACTATACTTATCCTTTATAACTAATATCTAATTATAGCTATTATATCTTAGCGGAAAGTTAAATAGATTCTAAAATATTTAATAGAAGGGATAAGGTGCTTTTCTCTCTAATATTTGCCGAGATATTACTTTTTTAGCATAGGTTAAGAAGTAGTACTTATAGATACTTCTTAGTGTTTCTTTAATTACTACTCTCTTTATACTAGTTAAGGGATACACAACATCTCACAAAATTGTGCCAACTCCCCTCTTATCCCCTCCGCCACTGCCTTCTGCATATCAACCTTATACCGGTTCCTATATTCCCTCTTGACCGCCTCCATATACGGACGATCCCAGTGATAGCGCACTAATCTACTAACAAAAAGATCCGTGCGAGTGCTATCAGATTCAGAGAGGGATAGAGCGTGGTGCACGAGTAGTGCGTCGCGGACAGGCTTATTGATTACGCCGTTGAGGATATGTGCTAGAAGTTCGCCCTAAATAAAATTATTACCACAGTTTAAAGATAAAGGAAAGGAGGAAAGAAGGGAGAGCATATACCACTAAATTCGCACTCTTCTTTAACATCTCCCTCGCAAAATTGGTCTTATAAGTCGCCTCGTATAACCTTAATACCTCCCCAAGATGACTATCACTCCTTACTACCACAATACTAATCACAAGACTCTCACCCCCCTCCTCACTTGTAACCGCCTCATATAAATGCCTCGTATCATCCTCAATTAGCACTCTATCAAGCGGATACTCCGGCCCCTCCTCCCCTCTCTTCTCTTCAAGCACTAGTAATACCGCCTTTTTAAACATGCTATCCTCTAGCTCTATCTCTATACACTTCGTCAAACTGTCGCTATATTTCTTATCCGAGAATACATCCTTAATCTCTCTAATTTCCCGATTCGTACGTCCCATGAGAGATTCGATCAGGAGTTCTCGCCGGCCTTTCTCGCCTTGGTACCCGAAATTCGCCCAGTATGCTTCGCTCTCCCATCTTCCCAGAGAAGTGACATATGCAATCTTACCAAACGCAGTATCAGTGCCGAGTCTCAACTTGATGTGTTTGGCAACGTTGACTCCTTTACGTCCCGACCCCGTTTTCACAATTCTCTTGTATTCGATCCGGAGATCCAAGACTTGCTCGTGTGAAAGACGGGGAAGGATGGCGATCAGAGGTTTGGTGTCAGCTGGTGCCTCCCCCTTCAGGGCTTTCGCGATAGCAACTGCGTCTTCCTCCGGATCGTGAAGCCTAGGTCTGTCTTGAGATAGCTCAAGCGAGGCGCTGTCTCCTCGATGTCCCACCAACAGGCTCCGGGCCAGTCTCTTTGTTTTGATTGCGCGGATCGCCATCATCCAACGTCCCCGCGCAACACCAGCCGCCGATGTCGTTTGATCATGTTCACCTTCAACGTCCACATCCGAATCGAAGTCCTCATTTCGGGAGCCCTCGAAAGCCGTGTTGGCCTTGTCTGAGACGCCATCATTCGAATCCTCGTTTGCTTGGTCAATTGATCGAGGTAGTGAGAACAAAGAGAATCGTTCCAGATGCAGTCCTATGTGGCTGTGTAGTGATCTTGCAGTCTCTAGCTGTAACGAGCATATCGGACAGCATCTGTCTGACGATGGCAACGTCGTTTCAGCAGCATGAATGAGCGAGCTTCGCAGTGTCTCGTCATTATAATCAACGTGTTCTTTGTGCAAGTGGTCGCGATATTCGTCGAGGTAGGTAGACGTATGAGCTGGATGCTCTGGACAACGCCATATCCTTCGATGAGAATTCTCGTGTTGAATCCAGTCCTGACGGCTGTCATACAGCTGATCGGGATTCCGGCAGTCGTCGTACGTACAGATATAAGGGCGCAGGTCATGTATAATGTGAGCCCTGTATAAATATTTAGAGCTGTCTTGTTTATGACTATTTTCGGGGTTTCTTACTTCCATGCTTTTTCGGCCAGAATTTCTGTCGAGCACAATGTGAAGCAATAAGGACATTCAAAGAACTTCTCGCCTGAATCCTGTTTCGGGGCGGCAGGAAAATCCACAGCTTCTCTGCCCGGCTTCCACATTGAAGGAGCATACTCCGAGACGATCATCCCGATCGACCAGCTGTGGAATGTTCAGACGGCTAGCGGTCGTGACAGAGTCCGCAATAGCCATCCCCGGAATTACAAGCATGTTACCTTGCTTTTGTAAATCTACTATGATTGGAGTTGCCTGTTCGCGAGTTTCGATGTTTAGTGTGAAGGATTTGGTGTGCTGAGCGAGCTTGTCTCGATGCTGCTTCCAATACGCAAACTGTTGCCTGCGGCGCACGTTTGCGCGAGCCATGCGACGAACAAGAAATGACTCAGTACCATTTGAAAGGTCATTCTGATACTGCGAGAGGACCGTCCGAATTGGTTTCCACACGTGGTTGGCCTCATCTTTTCCATCCGTGTCCTCTGAAGGTTCGACGGTCTCATGTTCTTCTAGTGCCCTCGACTTTCGATATTGCAAAAAGAGGGAACTGATATGATCATAATCGAAATCTTCGACGGCGCGCAGCAGGTCAATTCCGCTATCTTGATCAAATTGTTGATGGCGCAGCGCCTTTGACGACCCGAGTCTGGAAGATGGATTGCGGATCCTGGTCGAGACCTTGAAAAGCCGATCAATAGGGTCTCTGACGCTGTCCAGCAGTAGGTCTATATCAGACTCCTGCTCCTCGCCAGTTTCGTCCTCCGAATTGTCTTCCAGAAAATCACCAAACGGCCTGGGCGCGGAATCGTCTTGCCCCTCGTCCGTCGACTTGCCAGCCTCGCCAGCACAATACTCGAGAACTAATAAACCCATCATCAGCAAACTGGACTGTGTAGTCTAGGTGATGCACAACCTTCAATCAATGAGTTGTTCAGATCCTTCATGAATCTACGAATCGTGGACTCCAGTCTTTCTGCCTCCCTGAGACGATAATCCAGAGAGCCATGGCCCGATACAAAGAGACCCAGGTTCACAGCCCAAAGGTCAAAACGGTCTGCTTCAGCCGCAAATAGCCCCTTGGGCCATTCCTCGGTAGTGCAGTTCTCGGCCGGTTTGTCGATATTTTTGACCCGCTTCAGAAGCGTAGTTGTCTCAACGCCTGCTTCGGCCAGAGTTGGCGGTTTAGATGCAGCTTCCATGGCTGCGGTATGCCATTGCCTAGGACGTCCAGAGCTTCATGGAAGAAAATTTGGGTCTAGGAAGTTTGGGTCTCGAGAGCTGAGGGAGCTCATGCATGGTGCATCCGATCAATATCAGTACTGTACCGCCTCAGTAAGCTTGAGGTCTTGCAGTACAGTACTCGGGATCATGCACGGTGACCCAATCACGACTGTCCACGTTCGTTTGACATTGCGCCGAATCCTGCAGCAACTCCAATCTCGCGACTATTGCAGTATCTCCGCATCAATTTCACTGAAAGTTAAGGCGTCAGTGATTCAATGGCCGCACTCAAAATGCAGTATTGATACTCTCTAGTGATGCCCCTAAGTAGGTATGTTTGGAATCGAAGTCGCCGGCCTCGTGCTTGGAGCTCTGCCCATCCTCTTCGCTGCCGTTGATTTTTCTAAGGATGGCTTCAGCAGGGCCGGGTTAGCCTTCCAAAGACGCAAAAACGTGGAGAAGCTAGCTCGTGCGCTCCTCCTACAACAGCAAATCCTCGAGGAAACCGTCAAGTCAGTCATTCTCGCCAGCGGGTGCGAGGATGTATGGCGTCTGGACGATGACCCATATGGGTATTTGACCGATGAAAGCGTTCGAGAGGAAGTTCTGGACTACTTGGGGGTAAAGAATGATGCTGCATTTACTGGAGCCCTGGAGCAGAGCAGTCGGATTGTTAGAAAGATTACGAAGAATATCACAGGTCTTGTGCCTGCCTTCAGAGTCTGTTCTGCCAACAGTCATTCCAAAGCCCCCCGGGTGGACAAATGCTGACTATGGCGATAGGGTGCGCCGGATGATTTGCTTTCGGTCATCAATGCCAATCGAGATGCGGATGGCATGCGGTTGGACCTTATTCCACGAGTCAAGCTGGCTTTCGGTATGAATGATCTCAAGAATGCGGTGAAAGAACTCGATGACACGGCCGGTGCGCTGGATCGTTTGACGAGGATCTTAGTATCAAATCGTCGAATGGTCGAAGACAAGTCGTCCAAAAGGGCTATCAAACTCGCAAAAGCTCTTCGCCATGTTCGCAAATTTGCCGGCCACCTGTCCCTGGCCATCTTCCAGGGTTGGAGAGCTGGATGTCATAGCAAGCACGAGGCGAGATTGTTCCTGGAAGATCGAGTCGACATCGCCCCAGAAATACTGAAGCAGATTGGAAAAGATAGCGCTGTGCCTATCCTCGCTTTCCAGCTCATCTTGGCGGCAGGCATCAACCAAGAGCAGAAGCTGTGGCATGAGACCGTGGTGCAAGTATTTGATGACGATTCGGATGATTACTCAAAACCTCCCATGGCCAGCCAGAACTCCGGATCGTCTCAGGTAAGATTCGCTACCACTAAATCGGCATCATCACTTGTGAAGTCTGAAATCAACTCTGTCGGTGACATCTGCGGCGCCATAGAAGAGGCCAGATGCAACAAGCGACAAATTACGTTTGTTCTTGTCGGAAACCAGCAAATGGGAACAATATCTACAGACAATAAAACAATAATTCAGTGCCACGAAACCGGCACGATGACGCTGAAAGCTCTTCTCTCGGCCCAGAAGACATGTCGGCAAGGTCCTATTCTCCCGTGGAAATTTCGGATGCTACTCGCACTTAGACTTGCTTCAAATCTCCTCCAGCTCTTACAAACACAGTGGCTGCAGAACACCTGGTCGAAAGATGTGGTATATTTCCAGCTCCAGCCGACCAATAGTGGCGCCCAAGATCACCTGCAACTCGACCTCGGCCGACCATTCGTATCTCTTACATTCGACGACAGTACCGAGAGTACGCAACCTGGGCGAAGTGTAGAACCGAAGATAGCACTCCTTGAGCTTGGCATTTTGCTCCTGGAAGTCTGGCATGAGATTACATTGGAAACGCGATTCGGTTTGGAGGAGGCACCGAGTGGATATTACCAGCGGCTAGCATTGGCGGCAGAGTGGCTCGATGATACGGACAACCCGTTACCGGATCTGTATGATAGGGCTGTCTCCCATTGTATCCAGAGACCAGTCGGTGAAGCGCGTTTTCCGGATTGGGAGGATATCAAATTCTGGGGTACCGTCTGTGAAGCGGTGATTGAGCCGCTTTCGAAGAATTGTAGACAGTGGCGTTGATGCTTACTTGGCGTTGGCATAGTTGAGCAGTCAGAGACGACGATTAGCAGCTCCGCGTAAGCATGCGGTATCTTTAGAGCCGAACTCCAGCGATGGACAAGACACTCAGAAGATGGAAAATTAGCATGGCAGGATCGAGCAAATGTGGGATGCTTTAAGCAAGGGCAAATCAAGGTTATGTCAGAGCAGCTTTCAAACTATAAGCTGAGAGAAAGTTTTAAGTAAAAACAGTATAGGACTCAAAGAGAGAGAGACCTCGGGTTCGCCTTCTTGTAAATTACTAGAGATGATCAATGACCCCCCCTAGCTTCTCCCACCCTTAATCTCTAGCTAGGGGGAACCTTTAATTAGTCGCTGACTTTTAATTAGTCGCCATATGAAAGAAGGCCGTGCTAGACCTCGTCACCTCAGATTATTAGCCTTAGAGAAAGGCCAGCATGCCTCGAGCCTAATTCCCGTGCGTAGACGGTTTTTATATAAGCAAAGAGAACTTAATTATAAGCGCCTCCTAGCTGGGTGAGGAAAGCTTTTTAGGGAGGGTGGATGGGATTATTGAGAATACCCCGCACATGGTGTTGTCCCACCAAATCAAGACTAGCGCCCCCTCACTCCGTCATACCCCACAATCTCAGACTCTCAGCCCCCAACCTTCTCATCCCATCCATAACAATGACCACCGCCACTTCTCCAACAACCCAAATAACCTACCTAAGCGGCTCCCCCACCGGCGCAATCCTCACTAAATCCTCCACCCGCATCCTCGGGAACCGCGAAGTCCTGGTTAGAGTAACGCATTCGGGATTGTGCGGAACAGATGTCCATGACCGGACTGCGGGCTGTGGGCTTGGGCATGAGGGGGTAGGGATTGTGGAAAAGGTTGGCGTGGATGTGGGTGTAACCTCGGTGGAGGTGGGGGATAGGGTTGGATTGGGGTGGGTATTGTTGTTCTTTCTATGCTATCCTTTCCCTCTTTCTCTGTTCTTGATGCTGATGATTTTTTCTGACTCCTTTCTATGTACTTAGATGGCAATTTTCGGTACGTTATATACTATACTTCTTTCGTACTGCAGATTATTTTATTTCATTCCATTTCCATTTATGTCATGGACTCCTATGGAGTAAAGCGTATAGTGTATAGCATGATATAGGAAACTTAATTAATGCATGGTAAATAGTCATGTGGTCATTGCCGCGAATGCATCGCCGGATACCGACAATACTGCCCTGAATCCAAGGGCCAGAAATACGGCGAGACGGAACAAGGCGCCTTTGGAGACTTCGTGGTTAAAGATCAGGATTTCGTTTATCACGTACCGGTGGAGATTGAGAGTAGGTTTGCGGGACCGCTTATGTGTGCTGGTGTAAGTACTGTACTCGTACTGTCATTCTTCGGCTTCTTCTACGCCGTACGAGTGGTGCGGTGTGTTTGTTGTTGGGAAGATTTGTTATTTGATTTGTCTCGTTTTTATTTAACTTTTGGTTCTAGATTACGGTCTTTGAAGCGTTAGATGTAGCGGGTGCCAAGCCGAGTGATCGAGTTGGTGTCGTGGGGTTCGGCGGCCTGGGACATTTGGCGGTGCTGTATGCGAGGGCTATGGGGTGCGAGACGGTGGTGTTTTCGCGGAGTACGGGGAAGAGGGGTGATGCGATGATGTGTGGCGCGACGGAGTTTTGTGTTGTTCCTGAGGCGGGTGGGAAGTTAGATGTTGAAGTGGGAGTGGATATTTTGTTGCTCTGTGGTAACGGATTACCTGATTTTGAACAGTGAGTAAGGTCCCGGGGTATTGAACGACTGGATTCGAGTCTGTGAACTACTGACTGGATCTAGATTCATGCCTGTGCTTGCTCGAAGAGCTACTATCGTACCGCTGATTATCCAAGGGGAGCCATTAGTGGTCCCGTAAGATCCCTCGTCTTGTCCTTGCTTGTTCCAAAGCATATGCATCTTGCTGACATCTTCCCAGATACATGCCCTTCATGCTTCCAGGCCATCGAATCATGTAAGTCCAATCTGACCACTGTGCAGATTAGCCAGGTTTAATTATAGCATCAGTGCAAGCACTGAAGCGTCTCGTCGAAACCATATAGACGCTCTTACTTTCGCAGCACGCCACAATATCAGGCCCTGGATCCAAGAATTCCCTATGACTGAGGCGGGATTGGCAAAGGCTCTTGATCTTCTCGAGCATGGCAAGATAAAATACCGGGCTGTTTTGACGGTGGGGTTGAGGGATGATGTTCTGAAGAACTCTTGAGCCTAGGCTTATTTTCTCGGGGTAAGTAATGGGGGGATATTTAACCGTAAAAACAGGAATTATGTTCAGACTATGGACGACGTATGAAAATCTTATTTTGATTTGAACGGACATTGTTGGATTTACATGATACTCTCTGGTAGGAAACATTATATGCTAATGCAAGATCTATAGGCTCGGATACCAGGTCTTGGGAATAGTTTCCGGCCGTTCATATATCGTGTCGACTGGAATAGTTACCAGTTCTTCAATAATTCCTAACTTGTCTACTTTTATATGCCATTGTCACTTTGTTACTCGTTTGAACACACTCCTTCTGTTCAAAAGGAAATCTAATTTATGAGGGATACTACATTATACGAATAGTTTTCCACTCCAACCCCCAGTCAATCCCCCAGCCAACTTTTCCCCACGGTAACATCTCATCTCCTAGTTAATACCTGGTCACGCCCTCTCTACCGGTAACTCTATAATTAAACTCCGCACCGCATCGACACGTCATCAACCGACACCCCTCAATCCTCTCAATCAAATGCCTGCACTGCGGACACTGCGTCCACCCATTCCCCAGCGCCATCTCCAACGCCGCTCGCTCATCCCTCCCCTCCTGCTCCTTCGCCGCATCGCTCCTCCGATCCAGCGCCTCCTGTGTCTCCTTGCCCGTCTTGGGATTCTTCAGGTCGTCGAATACCCGTTTGTAGTTCTCGCGGAAGTCTGTGTCGAGGAGACGGGTGGCGATGGCTGAGTCGATGGATTTGATGTGGCCGCAGCATAGGAATGGGGTGCGGGAGTTGAGGGAGGCTTGGAATGCGTCTGTGCGGTTGGTCCAGAAGTGTTAGTGGAGGTTCAGAAGGAAGAGGAGGAAGGGGGGAATCATGTTTTTGGAAAAGAAAACTTACTTTTGAAACAATCAGCGCAATACACATGTCCGCACTCAAGATCAGCCCGCTGGCTTCCATCCCCCGGCTCCATACAACCAGCACACTGGCGTTCAGCATAAACCTGCGGATCTATTCCAATCTGCCGACCCATTCTCTGCAGCATTCTCTGCTCTTCCACTTGCATTTGTCGTTCTGCGCTTTCTCTCCTGCGCGCCCACCTCGCCACAAAATCGCGTGGGCTGAGATCATTGCGCACTGGGCCGGGCGATGGATCTGGATTTTGGGCCCAGGCCCAGGGTGATAGATTTTCGTCATAAACCTCGATTTCGTATCTAGGGAAAGGGTTTGGGACACTGTTCGCGTGGGGGTCTCTGTGTTGTATGCTAGAGCTTGCTTGCTGAATTGGTCCCGTGCTTTCGCGATTGCCCAGGTGAAAGATTCTCTGGAGCCGATTTCGTCCTGCGCGGTTGTTACTGCTCGTATGAGGGTTTCTTTGCGGCTGCATGCCTTGACTTGGCTGCTGGCTTGCCATCGCGGCGCCATGACGGTCTCGAGAAGAACGCGGCAAAACACACACCGTTCTGCCGCGTCTTCCCACATTGCTTGCCCCCTCTTCTCTCGGCGCTGCAAAAGGCCCGTAATACTCGTCCTCTGCTCGCGCATTCATGTTGGTGGGCTCAGTTCTGAAATCCATCACCGCTCTTTGTTCCGCTGCTCTTTGTCGTTCCAGATCCGCGGCCCAGAACGACATGGCCGAGACAGAAGTGGATTGCGGATGATCAGTGTATGCCGGGTATGGGTATGCCCCGTGTGATGGGCCGAACATGGAGTCCATGGGGTAAGGCTGTGGTGGTTGTTGTTGAAATGCGCCGTATTCTTGACCACTTGACATGTCACCAGCCCCACCAGACGCAGAGTCCCAGCTTCCATGAGTTTGGGTATTGGAATAGCTGTCTGACGGTGGCCCGAAACTCGGATAGGGGATATTGTGATCATTGTAAATAAATCCTCCGCTGGCTTCGCCACGTCCTCCTTGTCCTCCGAAGCGTGCATTATCGAGCCCCGGCTGACCTCCGTATCCTGGGTATCCCGAGTGGCGATTGATATCAGCTTGCGGCGTGCTAGCCCAAGATGCTTCTTGAGATCCGGGCACGGTTTGGTTATGTGCTGCATGTCTGCCTGCAAAAGAAAAATCTCCATGGGATTGCTGCCGGAATGGGGGCGGTGGCGGTGGCGGCGGCGTCTGTAGTCTCGATCTCTCAGAGCGGCCTACATTACCCTGTCGTGTGCTAGGCTGATAAGAGCCAGCGTTGGGGTTGGGGAACATGTAGACTTTGCTTGGCGAGAAGGAATGGGCTTTGGTGCTGGATGTTGATGTTGAGGGGGAAGAAACGTCTCTCCAGCTCGCTAAGGAAAGTTGGCTTATGATAGAAGGGTGTTCTTTGATGGTCGGTGTTTCCGATGTCGCGCAGGCAAGAGAAAATCGTGCGGTATCTGTTACAGAAGCAAAGAGCAAGGGTAATCAATGCTGCAAGAAATTTTGGTAATCCGGGTGTAGTGTTTGCAAGGTGTGCAGAGTTTTCGTGCTCTGGGTTGGTGCGCGAAGATGTAAGATGAAGAAAAAGTCTGCAGTCACCGTCATCATGAACGCTTATATAGAAATCCACGGAGCGGAAGAACTTAGCGGTGCTTGCTTCTATTGCCCATTCAATATATTATGGATCAAGCAACTAATTCACACCTAAACAGTACAGTCATTCCATATTGAATATGCGACTGCAGTTTCCTTTCTTTCCAATCGGGTAAATACTGCGGGAAGACTCATAGCATAGAACTAGACCGCGAGATATTATTATCATTACTTGCTTTGAAGTGAACTGAACAAGCTGCATAAACTAGAAACAATGTCAAGTGCTGGATACAAAGAGATTAAACGAGCTCTGTCTCGTTACCCCTGAAAGTGCTCACGACCAAACCTAGCCCTTTTCGATCGATCAAAGTAGTTAATATCATCTCCTTCTTAGCTATCAACTTTACCAGAATGCTCGAAATGCCCATTAATATCACGCTACGACTAAACTCCACCTACCCCAAATCATGAAGGTGGTTCAACCAACTGCACACGTGACTTAACCTTCCTCTGACTCACGCATACTGGGAGGGAACGCTTCCACAGCCTTGTACTCTCTACACATCGCCTAGACAGTCTTTAACCTTTCTTTCTGCTGCATGGATTTAATAAGAAACTTCTATGTTTTATGCGTAATAAAGAAGCTTGCTTTTCCGTAATCGTAACGCTGCTACTTACACGTCCTCTCACCGTGAACAAGTGTGATTCGAAAGAGTAAAAACTATATAACTTTCTAGAATTAAGGATCGCGCGCTCTTTAAGGAGCGCGCTAACTAAAGCTTACTATTAAAGGTTATATACTCTAAACACGTGTTATAAAATAATATCTCCCTCTACTTAGAACTAAATAAACCTCTAAGAGTTATAACTACTTAAGTTCTAAGTTTCTATTTATATTATCTTTATATAATATATCTAAGTAAGAGAGTATCTTCTATTTTAGGTAATAATAACCTTTATTTCTTCTTCTTTTAGCCTATAAAA
>QGMF01001029.1:0-11194 GCA_007821475.1 Lachnellula arida
TAGGTTAATATTAATAGTAAAGAGAGAAAGGAAAGAGGAAGCAAAATCGCAAGAAGGGAAGTAATTATACTTACTTATCTAGCTATATTAGGCATTTTAATTATAGTCTAATATAGTTCTATTTACTCTTATATATATTATTTACTATTAAATATTTATTATTATTAATACTATTATTCTATTCTAGTTATATTGCGGACTTATAGACTTATAGGAGCGAGTTTTACCATTTTATAGATATTAGACATATGACTATTGTGACAGACAAGGCTTCTGTCTTCCTAAATCTATTCTTAGAATACAAAGTGAAGAACAAAGATAAAACGATCGAAGAGAATTAAAGGCGCTCAGCGGCCTGAGGCCCTTAAGGCAGCCATATCACATGACGGCGCTCCAGCTCCGTCACAACTATAGATAAGTAAGCAGCATTAAACTGCTTTATAGGCGCAGCCCGAGGCCCCAGGTGCGAGCTTGCGAGCACCGAGGGGTCTCGTATAAAGGAAACACGATTGCGCCCTATACCTAGGTATAGATAGTAGAGGTATAGAGAGGAAGTATACCCTGAGGCCGCCCCCCAATTCCCCCCCTGACCACTTCCCAGTGGTGCGATGTCACCACTGGGAGGTGGGGGGGACGAGTGGGGGGCACGAGTGTGGGGCGGCCTCAGGCCAACGGGCAGTGAGATATCCCTCCGGGGGCCACTGCATGGAGCATGTCTACTGCGTAGGGCGGGCTATGACTAAGAGAGCACGTGAGCAGAATCTATCTCCAGGTCTTTCCACCGCCGCGTACAGAAATGCAGTGAAAGGATCTTGACTGCGACGAATCTTGGTCCCCTAATGAGCTCGAATCGAGAAATTCTTTAGGCGGGGATATTAAAGCGATGATAAGCAAAAAACATGACCAATATTCAGATGTGCAAAAATTCATATAAACTCTTTTTCGTGCTACTCAAATGAAACAAATTTGGACTTTTGGGTAGTGAGGGAAGCCATCACAGACTGGAGTGTGATATTGCAACCACGAGAGGCTAGATAATCAGTGTATTAAGCGATTACCTCGGTGCGATAGATCACCAATTGCTCACTTGATCACTGCACCTCTTCAGAGTTCGATGCGAAGAATCAAGATGACTGAGTGTGGTGAGGTTAGAGGAAGGTATCGCCGAAAACAACAGCCCCACTCGATCTCGACCGGCTGCTTACCTAATCCAGGCTAGTCTCGTTTCCTTCCCAGCCAGCCTTCCGCCTACTTTCAGCCTTGCAGTACCACAAAGGTAGTTTTCTATACACGCAAAAAAGAAACCTCAGAGGGATATTCATAGTACAAGGTAACAGACCAAATCACAATCCAGAATATCAATTCTCACAACTCGCAGTCAGCATCGTCACGATATCCCCAGCAAGATGGACAGGCTTAGGTCCAAGAAACCCAAGGACGAGAGAGAGACCAGAAATAAGACGTCGAGTGATCTATCGAATTCGCCGGCTCTGATCAAATTCTACAGGGGCGATGGTACGGATTTCAAAGGGCGGTACCTGGAGGACATTATGAAGTGGGATATGAAGAAACTCGAACAAGACCATGCCTACATCCAGACTATGTTTCCTCTTCCAGAACGTAAGATATTCTACGAATCGATTCGCTGCCTTTTCGTCATGTCTTGGGGACCCTGAGATTTGTTCTTGAAGCCTTTGCTTGTGGACTCCTGCTCCCTAGTCCCTGTTGAAACTGCTTTTGAAAGAGTAAAGCTGACTCTTGGTCCTTCAGCATCCAACATTGTAGGCCGGTCTGCACCTAAGATCGACTACGAGGTCTTCAAGGCTTTCCGAAAGAGCCCTACTCTTCGACGAGCGCTCTATGATTCTTTCCGCAGAATACTATGGTTCTATGGCCTCAGGCCTAAATTGAACGAGGAAGGCTACTTTGAGACAGTGAGTCCGCATCGAAGCCCTGTTTTGTATTTGCCACCAGTTAACAGATTGCAGGTCGAAAAGAATCCCGATTCCTGGCACAACAGCACGAGGTCGTGGAACGCACAATTCGACCACAATCACCTGCGCATCACCCGCATAATCCGCTGTCTGCGTGTCCTCGGCCTCGAAGAAGAGGCACAAGCTTTCTACGAATTCCTGAAAGAGAACGCAGTTCGTGCTAGCAAGACTTCCCATATGTATTGGACACGAGCAGCCAAGCGACCTCTCAATGTGGAGCCGGATCTTGACATTGACGAAGAGAGCTATCACGTTGTCGGAGATGCGTTCCTGAAGGCCTACGAGAAGCGCTTGAAGGAGGCTGAGGAGAAGGACAAGGAGTATGGGAAGGGGAATTGGACTAAGACCGAGGAGGAGGAAGCGGAAGATGAGGAGAATTGGTCGCAGTCGGAGGCTGAAGATTTGAGTTGAGTTGCAGGTTGGGTTGGCACTCAGAGTTTTGCTTTCGGCGTTGTGGTGCTGGGGTTTAGAGGATGGAGTTTGCTTCTCGAGTGGTTCTGAGACTGATATTCCGATATTCCTAGACAAAGCAAGATTAATTGAGAGACTTGGAGTCTGTAGACTAGACACACACAGGTTACTAAATGAGTTTTTCCACCTATCAAAAGTCTTCTCTAACCTGACTCAAACCTCATAGACGAGCCGACAAGAATGACCGTGACTCGTGAGCCCTACGTGAATAATAATGGAGTTTGGGGAACGCTTCCCAGATAGAAGTAGCTTACTCCGGAGTACTGCAAGTAGTTAAATCGCTCCACAGAGGGGTCGACCGGCTTTCCTCATTCAACATGGCGCCCTCCACCGCCCACTTTCCACTCCATTCCTCTCCACTCCATCCTCTCCTCTCCTCCCCACATGGAGTCGCTAGCGGGTAAGGCCAAAGACACGTACGAGTATTTGTAAGAAGTAGCACCGTACTGGTTTAAGACTTAGCGGGGCGGGGTGGTGGGGAGGAGAGTTCGTAAGCAGAATGAGCTCAGACGTCAAGAAATGCCCAAGTTTGGTCCTGTACCCCGTGAAAAATTCCCTTTTTTGGGTTTAACATGACATATTTCCAAACAGTCAATACCCTGTTAGTCCAATCAAGGCCGGGAATAGTATTTATATCCGGCAGATCACTTGGTTATCACCGTAAATCCTCACGATAGAATAATGGGGGCTCGAGTTGGTTTTCCGCGGCGTGGAGGTTTTCGTAAGCCTTTTGAGCATTTGTTGAGATATTGTGCCCAGTTTACCTACCTTACTCGTAGTACTTCAACAACCCTTCTACGAAGTATACTCTACCCCGTACTAGTAAAATGGGGGTTATAATAAGGTTCTGATATCCATTGCTAAGTACCTAGGTAGGGGTCCAGATCTCCGCCTCCCCCTCTTCCCCATACGGAGTAAATTGGCGGGCGTAAACAAGGCTATAGCACAGCTAGCTACGTAGTTGCGGGACCTAACGCCTGCTATTTTAGCTTTAGAAAAAACAACCGGAGAAAAGCCGCCATGTTCTTTCTTTTCAATATCTCTCAAGCAAGCAGAGGATCAACAGCGTGAATTGCAAATCGAGTTCTTGAACCAAGGTGTGATTCGGAGTACTCCGTACTCGGTACAGTATCAAAAGCCAAGCTTTGCTTTCAAGCTTTGCCAAGTACTGTACTCCGTACTTCTTACACACCGCCAAGAGTACCCCGCCCAGAGGATGGCTGTTGGGATTCAGTCTGCTGCCAAGCGCGAATAAGAAGCCTGTAACACCACCGCGCACCTTCCTCATTAGGGGCCCCAGTACGTCCCAGGGCTTTCCCTGGTCGTCTCCACGTTCTTTCGGGGGTCTTCTCTCCAGAGTCTCCACATCCAACTAGTCCCCGCTATATCGAGGTGGGGTGGGGTTGGGGTTGTGGCACGAGTCACGACGGGTGGAGTCGCCCTGGCCTGGGACAAAAAGATTCTGTGATCGAAATCGCATCCCACTCCAGTATGTAGTTACGAAGTAGGTACTTGCCTTGCCTTGCCTTGCCTTGCCTTGCCTTGCATGGGCCAGCTCGCGCCTTCGCGCCTCCGCGCCTTCAGTCCTGCTCTACTGCTAATACTACTTAACTAACGCGCTCCTGCTTCTATCTCACAATATTCTCTACTTCTTTCCCTCCCTCTTCTTTCACCCCTTACCCTTTGCAGTCTTTCACCTACAAATCTACTCCTATTATCGATTATTCCTTCCGCAACACATCCACATACTTATTCCACAGAAGACAAAATGGCAGGCGGAGGACAGCCCGTTGGGCCTGGCATGTTCAAGGCTGCCCTGGCCGACACGCCTAAAGAAGCCTTCAATTGGCGACTTATGCTCAGCGTCTTTTGCTTTGGACTCATGGTATGAATGTTCCAAGAAACCTGAAAGTCTTGTCTCAAGTGCTAAATATAGCCACTAGGGCGCTGCTAGAGGTTTGGATGAAGGTCTTATCGGCACCACAGTTACCCAGAAGAGCTTCGTTAGCGGTACGTTTCTAGGCTTCCGAGGTTTAGGCATTGTCAGCTAACGATGTTCAGAATACAACTTGAAGGTAACCAAGACATTTTCCAAGGCCGCTCTCGCCGAAAAGACTGGGAATATCACGGCCATGGTACAGATTGGCAGTGTTGGTGGGGCTCTCATTGCCTTCATATTCTGTGACAAGATTGGTAAGTCCTGGAGACTAAAACCTCACTTCTGAATTATGCTAACGAAATCAACAGGTCGAATTTGGGCTACTCGTCAACTCTGTGTAATCTGGATTGTTGGCGTTGTCGTTTATATCACGGCTGCAGGCAATTACGGACAAGTTCTCGCTGGAAGATTTGTCATGGGTCTTGGAATTGGCCAAACGACGGTCGTTGCTCCAGCATACCTCGCTGAGATTGCTCCCCGCAGCATCCGTGGTCTTTGCATCTGTATTTTCAGCGGTTCAGTCTACTTGGGAATCATGTTGGGATATTTTGCCAACTGGGGAACCTCACTTCACGTTGCCAACAATACTTCGAAGCAATGGATCGATGCAACAATCTTGCATCTCGTTTTTGCCGGGATTATCTTGGTTTTGACCTGTTTCAGCCTTGAATCTCCTCGTTGGCTTGTGAGCATTGGCAAGGATGAACAAGCGATTATCAACATGTGCAAGCTTCGACAGTTATCACCCGATCATCCATATGTGCGCAGTGAGATGATTGATATCCATGATCAGGTCGACCGGGAGAAGGAAGCAACTCTTGGTTCCGGATTCTTTGGTCCGCTGAAAGAGCTTTTCATGCTCCCAAGGAACAGATACGCCATTCTTCTCGGGCTGAGCTGTCAGTTAATGGGACGTATGTATTCCCACTTCCCAAGAAATGCTCGTTTCTAACACACTCTAGAATGGTCCGGAGCACAATCAATCACAATCTACGCCCCCCAATTTTTTGCTCTATTAGGCACGAGTGGCAGCTCCGAGAAACTCTTTGCTACGGCCATCTTCGGTGTGGTGAAGTTCGTCTCCGCACTCATCTGCGCCTTCTTCCTCGTCGATTTCCTCGGCCGAAAGCGATCCCTCACTATAGGCATCATCATCCAATTTATCTCTATGCTCTACATCGCCATCTACCTCACAGCCGTACCTTCAATCTCGACAGGCGAGGTACAAAGCAAATTAGCAAAACATGCCGGAACAGGAGCAATTGTCTTCATCTATTTCTCTGGGGTTGGATGGGCTCTTGGTTGGAACAGTATCCAATACCTTATTGGCGCTGAGATCTTCCCCCTACGTGTCAGATCCCTTGGCACATCCATGATTATGTGTTTCCACTTTGTGAATCAATATGGAAACTCGAAAGCTGTCCCACTGATGCTTATCAATGGATCACCAGGTCTCTCACCCAAGGGCACATTCTGGCTCTTTGTCGCAGTCACTGCTCTGGGCTTAGCATTTGTCTGGTTTTTCCTTCCCGAGACGGCGGGCAAGTCTCTCGAAGGCATGGATGAGATGTTCAGCTTGCCATGGCATGTTATTGGACGCAAGGGTGCAGCGTTGACTGCTGGAAAGGGGAGTGTTGCCGAGACCATTGCAATGGGTGATCATGAAAAGGCTGATATTATGGCGCGTGAAGAGCAGGTTGAGGAGGCGGAAGTGAGGCCTGCTCATGTTTAGAAGGACAGTATGGGATTACAACTTGATGTTGATAGGCGTTGAGGTTGGGATTTTAGGAAACAAATTTATGAGACTACGAATGATCTTTAGCTGAATGTACAAGTGCTACGAATCACAGTTCCCGGTATTACTACTCCGATCAATCAAGTTCGGTGAGTCATGAATAGAAGTGTCCGTACTAACCATATTTGATAGCTAAAATCAAGTGAAAGTACTCCAAACTCCTAAACTTTAGCTCATGGAAAGCCTAGTCAAGACGACATTTGCATTAGCATCATAGAGCCTACTCCTATACTCGATTTCACACAAAATATACTCCTCCCGCGCCATCCCGCGTCGTCGCCTCTGCTCTATAGCTAATCTCATACCACCCTCAGGCGTCATTAACGGATATAGTGGCATATGCATGGGCGGGGAGCAAATTTCTGCATAACCCTTCCGATTGTCGGAGGATAAACGCGAGGCAATTAATTAAGCCTAGTATATTGTTTTTCGCTTGATTTGGAAGATGGAGTTGGATGGGTTGGAGCTGGAGTTGGAGTGGTGATATACTGCACATGTTAGTATTATAACGGGGCGTTGTATGGAGTATAGCGGCGGTAACGCCGCGCGGTGTGGTGGTTGATGCGAGCGGTTATGTTTGGCCAGGGGGGTGGGCTGGAGGGCGAGGCGAAGGTGATGGTGATAGTGCCAAGGAGGTGGATGTGAAGGAGAAACCGCTAGGTGGGGGGAGGAGGGGTGGGGTGGATTGGGGGAAAGGGTGAATAGTGAGAGAGAGGGTCATGCCATGTGATGAATTGGGATGGGGAGGACTTACATGGTTGGATTTGTGGGGAGGAAATCTATTCGCTTGATTTGGAAGATATGGGTTGGAGTTGGAGCAGTGATATGCTAGGGATTCGCCGGGGACTTTGAGTGATTCGGTGTTGGTGTTGGTGTTGGAGTTGGAGTTAAAATTGGCGATGGGGAGGTGATCAAGGTTTAGATTGGAAGCTAACGGCGGATATATAATCAAATTTTGTTAAGTAGGTACTGCTGAGACTCCGTGGGGGAGAAGCAGGGTTGCGATGCCGAGCAAGATGGTTTTAGTACGCATATACGTCTTATAGTTTTCGAGGTTTATAATTTGCAGAGTTGTAACGAGAAGTAGTTGGGCAGCTGGGTTGTGAGGAAGTTAAAGGAAATGAAGGAGATATGGTTTGGAAGATGTCTTAATATACTTAAGAGGAGGCGAGGCAGAAATAAAATTTAAATACTAGATGGAGAAAGAGTTAAGAGGGGAGGGGGAGAGTACCGAAATAAACATAATCCTTACTAGCATAATCTGGGGAAGTTTAATTACCAGCCCTAGGTATATTAAATCAATACGATTATAGATTGACGATCTATAATTCGGACAAGCTTAATAATTAATACCCCATGCTTCCTCCAATTACCAAAAGCTATTACTAATCAGTTTTCTTCTGCAACCGTCATATGGAATATAGGTTCAAACGACTGTTGATAGTAGTTTTGCATTACAAGCCTGCGAAATCTATATAAAGTAGTATATTTGTATATGGAATCGCTAATGAAGAACCTTTCGAGTAATATCAATTAATGGCTGGGTTTCTCAGTGGTGCCTAATTGGCTCGCATCGCTTGCCCCCTTTCCCCTGAAAATGGTCTGTGCGTAAGGCTAGAAGCTATAAGCCTCGCATCGCATCTGCCTCCCCCCTCGTCTGGACTCTGGAACAGCAGCGCTTTCACTCTTCACACTTTTTGGCTGATCGCTTGTCCCGCCCATTACCCCTAGTTAGGTAGTTACACTGTACACAGCGCGATGTGGACGCCCTCCGGGGGTTGCCTTAAGCTGCTGATTCGTCGGTTTCGGCCCAATCGAGCTAGCTTGCCTCATAGGCGTCTACGGAGTATACCCACCCGCCATCATCTCACTCAGTGTGCTTCGTATTCGTAACATGGCTTACAGATAGATAGGCCAAGCCCAAACCCCCTCTGACCTGCTCGCATCCTTTAACACACCAATTCTTTTCCATGCTCTATGTAATAGCAACTACATGCACGCAAACGTTGATATTTTGGATAATCTTTACAAAGTTTCAGGTAAGTATAGTAACTTCATTCTATACTTATGACCCTCACTTATACTCCCCACAGCCAGACAAGCTCAATAATCAACGCGTCATCAGATTCGGACATCCCTTGACAGCCACAAAATGTCACGTCTCGGCCTATACATCAAAACCTACCTCTTCCGCATCTTTCAAACAGTAGGCCGCTACTGCGAGCTTTATCTCTCACCCCCTTCACCCCAACGCCCATCTTTCACCCTCCGCATCCCGTCAACCATCGGTTCCGTCCCCGGTTCCTTCAAGCTCCTCTTCTACACGCCACCCGGCTACAAAATCGGCCAGCAGTCATCCAAGAAGTATCCCGTACTCATCAATTTCCATGGAGGCGCCTACAGCATCGGTCATGCAGCCGATGATGCACGATGGGCCACTTCCGTGTTACAGAAAACCGAGTGTGTAGTCGTAAGCGTAGATTACCGTCTTGCGCCTCGCTACCCCTTCCCAACCGGAATCGAGGACTGCGTATCAGCTATCCTGTATCTCTGGGCCAACGCCGACTCTCTCCACCTCGATGTGTCCCGCACCGCGCTTTCGGGCTTTTCAGCGGGTGGGAATTACAGCTTCACGGCTCCCATACGCCTGCATCAGGAAATAGCACGATTGAAGGCCGAAGACCGGATTGCTGGAGTCGCGCTGGGTAGGCTGGTGGGAATCGTGGCTTTTTATCCGGCTTTGGATTGGACGCGTTCACGTGCTGAGAGAGCGGCTTCGAATCCGAATACTAAGCCGATTGGGGTGCCTAAATGGATGGTTGGCGTCTTTGACGAGGCGTATTTCTACCCCAGGCCTGCCGATATGAGGGATCCGTTATTGAGTCCTGGCTTGGCGGATGAGGGGTTGTTGAAGCAGGCGTTGCCGGAGAAGGTTTGTTTTATTACTTGTTGGGGTGATGGGTTGCTTGGGGAGGGCGAGGCGTTTAGGGAACGGTTGAGGGGCATGGAGCGCGTGGTTACTGGGTTTACGGTTCCGGGGGTTTGTCATGGGTGGGATAAATGGCCAAGTTGGGGGAAGGTGACTAGGGAGAGGGATGAGGCGTATAGGGTTGCGGGGGAGAGTTTGAAGGATATGTTTGGGTGATCTCGAATATGAGTGTGTTATAACTTATTTGGAAACAAATCTAAAGACTAATAGTTTAGAGCAGGCTCTCTTTTGTCGCTTGCCGTACTCTTCAACACGAATTATACCTTATCAAAATAGTTTAGAGTAATACATCCAAGTTATTGACTTTATGTAGTATCATAGTCATGTATCCCCTCCACTGTTTGTATGCCGTCAAGACTTTTCTTGCCAAAAAACAGGTCAGAAAAAGTCTTGGCGGCATACAAACAATGGAGGGAATAGCGGTAGATTATCGTAAAGAGTCTAACAATTTGCAAAAGATGTACCGGTGGAACCAGGGCATTAATGCCATGATCTTAACTTAGGTTGCCCACGGCCGTTAAATCTCGCTTTGTACCACTCCAATTCAAAGGGGTTTGTATCACTTATCCGTAGAGTTTTGATATTAATATATTTGATGAGATACTCTCTTGGTTAAATCCAGCCGCCAGTAGTAAATGGTACTAGATTGTTAGGTAGAAATGCCCGTTTGGTAATAAAGAATCCGCATGCGGCCTCCTGCACCAACTGCATTCGTCCCCCTTTGATAAACCCCTGCCCATGCCTCCTTTAGCGATATAAACCCTGCACCGCCGCCTAATTCCACGTTCCACCGATAAGAATTTAAGCTTCATCAGATCAGCACCTACCTTATCCTTATCTCGTAAACATTAAATTTCTACATTCACTCACTCTCTGCACGCACCGCTCTTCACCAATGTCCTCAATCAGCCATGGATTCCTCACCGCCAAAGTCAACGGGCTATCAAGGCACCGCTCGACCCAGCTGTGCGCGGCAAGCTACGAGTGCAGCGTGTAAAGGGACGGCGAGGAGGGGAGGTCACAGTCTGAGTCGCATGTCGCGCCATGCGCGAGTATCGAAGGAGAAGCCGAGGGCGAACGCAGCGGCAGGATTAGGAGCAGGACCATGCGTCTTGGAGAAGGAACTCAAGGAGAGGGGTTCGGAACATGCGACGGATCTTAGGGTTGAGAAGGTGGATGTGGAGGGGGACGGGGAATTGACGCGGGATGTGGCTTTTATACCTCGCTCTTCAGCACCGCGAACTATCGAGGAAAAGACTATCGATGTTACTACCTCTAAAGCTATCCTCCCGCCTCCTATTGTATCGAAAGAGCAAACATGCACGCGTCAAGAGACTCAACAGCCAATTTATACAATATCGTCGGATGTGGAACCAATTCCAGCGCAGCTGCAAAACCGACAGCCAATTCCTGCTATAGCTTCGCCGACTCGAGCGCAGCAGCAACGCCAGAAACCTATCCCACCGCGAAATGAGTCCATAGATCCCGTATGCAAGGCTATGGCACGGAGCATCATAGCTGGATTTCCACGAAAGGCTCTCGAAGAGTTATTGCTATCAGCTGCTATGGGGAATACAAGTGTTATGGACAAGGTCGTTGAGTGGAACATGAAGCATTCGGTTCAAGAGGAAGATACTACAGAGGTCAACGACAATCCCCACTCAGCTACGCGACAGCCAAATCATGGCAGTCTCCAGGTTGTTGAATACTCCCACCATCAAAAACTCCCCAAAACAAAGACATCTCCCCGCAAAGCACACAATCTCGCACCCATTCTCATTGACGACGACGACGATAATAGAGGGCTATCTATGACAGGACCAGCTATACCAACAAAAACCCCAGAGCAAGAAACACACACAGTCCAAAAGACCGCCCTCCCACTGCAGACAGCCAAACGACGCCGCGAACACGAAGCCCCACCGACCTCCCCTAAACGCCCGAAACAATCCCCCGCCATCCCCACCATCCCCACCCCCCCAGAACGCACCGCCAAGCTCGAGCGC
>QGMF01001030.1:0-11181 GCA_007821475.1 Lachnellula arida
AGCGAGGCGCGCCATCTGGATGCCGAGCTTGCCGCAGTTGGTGCCGCCGCCGATAACCACGATGGTCTGGGCGCCGTAATCGAACGTGCTTGCCTCTGGGGTGCCGGGGAACGGGAACCCGAAGCCGATGGTCGGGTGGAAGAGGCAGACGGCGGAGGTGAAGGCGTTGATGGAGAACGCGGCGTCTGGGTCCGGTATCCCGGCTGGCACGAGGGCAGCGTATGGCGCGTTGACGAGCGCGTATTGCTGGAGCCCGCCCGAGGACATGCTTGAGTACTGGGAGAAGACGTGGCTCCCGACGGGAAAGGACGCCGTGTCGCCGGGGCCTTTCTTGACTACCGTGCCGACGAGATCAAGGCCCAGAATGGCTGGGATTTCGATGTTCAAAATATTGTAGTCGCGCAGCTTTTGGTCCAGGGGGTTCACTGTACGTTGATGTCAGCTTGACAACGACAGACGTAGAACTATCTATGCAGAGGCGACTTACGACCCGTAGCGGTCAGTTTAATCAAGAGCTCATCCTCCCCTGGCTCAGGAATCGGCACCGACATCAAAGTCAGCTGTTTCCCGACCTCGACAAGAACAAGTGCTTTTTGTGTCGTACTCATTTTGGCTGAGAGTTTGGCAGGTAGCTGAGATAGCTAGCGTGTAAATGCAGTACAGTAAATGAAAAAAGAAGAATATGCTTGCTTGCTTGCTTGCTTGCTTATCCTCAAACTAACTATATAAACTCAACCAAAATATATTTTCCAGCCCTAACTAACAAACCTCACTCTTTATACACATACACATACACACCACCAGCTTGATAATCACTTCCCCCAGTATATCTCTCAGCCGGCTCCCTCTTCACATCACCCCCGGGCCACCCATCAGCTCGGCTCCCTCCCTCCATTCCATTCCCATCTCGGCCTACCACCCACCCGCCTTACCACAGGAATCAACTGTCAACATACGGAGGGATTTCCTTTCGTTTCCGTCCACTACAGCTACAATCTTTGCCTTGTATGAATCCACCCATCTCCACGTCTGCGTCCACTCACTGCAATTGCAAGTCGGTTGGTTGCGGAAATGGGAATGTACGGTATGGATATGGAAAGAATGCGCGAGATGGATTATATTGAGTGGATGGTGATGTGGACGTGGATGTCCGTACAGTACCTTACCGGTATTTCAAACCCGAATCCAACGTCCACTTTGCATGGGCATGCATGGGATGGGTAAGCAAAGTGAGTAAAAATAAAATAATGCATTGAGAGTCCGGGAATAAAAGCGGTTTTTGAATCCCGAATCCCGGGATTCGGTTGGGGAATAAATGCAAAGGAAGGATTGATTGAGGGTACGGTAAAGAAGAATACTGGCATGTAATGTTGAAATCAATTTCGTCGTTGACTATGAAACGTCAAGATTCTGAATACATGGAGCGAAAAATGCAAAAGGTATCATAGTAAATAAGACAAATACACAAGCATCGCACCCCCTTTCCTTTCCTATCAACACCCCAAAACGCCAAATTTTCCCAACAGCGCCAGAGAAATACCGCATCGCTAACTATCACGACCCCATCCTCTCGCATTGTTGAAATCTTCAGCGACTCTCATCCCCTGCCCAATCAGCGAGAAAGCCCCATCCGCAAAAGCGTTCCCAGTGCTGGGCGTCGGGGGATTCGCGCCCACCTGCGCACCTCTTGCATCGGCCCTCGTGGTAGCTGTCCTGTACGCCCCATCGAGAAAAGTATCTTTGCACATCATTCTCGCCAGCGCCGCGCGCCTGATGGCGCTCTCCCAGTAGTTGAACCAGTCGACTTCGCTGATGACCGTTGGCTTTCTCCCTACGTCGTCGCCGGGGGGTTTGTCGGCGTAGTCGTAGACGGCCTTTACGACTGCGTATCTGCTGGTCATGAAGAAGAGGCATGGCCACGAGAAAATCCAGAGGAACGTTAGGTAGAATGCCCAGCGGATCCAGGTAGTGGTTCGCCACTGGTTGACCGTACCGGGTGAGTACACTATCACGCTTTGGTGGCAGGTCTGGAAGTCGACCGAGAGGTGTCCTCGGTAATTGGTCTCTTGGATGGCTGATCTGAGCAGCTGTTCTAGTCTCTTGGTATCATGGTTCCTGATCTCCCGCTTCAGCGTAAAGGACTTGACGCCCGCAGCGTCAGCTACATATTTGTCGCACCACGCGCGCAACTCATCCGCCTGTTCCACGTCTTGAAGACTCGGGTTCAGAGACGGGAAACGAGTCCCCCTAAACCCACGCTGGTTATCTGGCAGCAGCTCAAGCCTCCCAGTGGAATCCGCGCCCGGCCCGGGAGAGAGTAGATTGGTTATATTGATGCGGATGAAAAAATCATCGATCTTGTCCTTGGTTTCCTTATTGCCATTGCGTCTCGTCTCCGTGTGCGAGCCGTGTAGCTTGACGATATAGGTTGGCGGATAACTGGCTTGCTCTCTGATCATCGACTCGAGGGTCCCCGAATTCGTCGAATAGTTGGGGAAGCGGGTCCGCTGTTCCGTCTTGCCCATATCATAGCTCGCAAAGGCGAGTTCGGGGGGAGCACTGCGGAAGAAAATTAGTTGGGTTTCGGTCCAGACAAGACAGAGCTTTGCATACCAGTACCAGTCAATGAGTGGATAGGTTCCTGTCGAGGAATTCGGGGCAAATGGAGGCTGAGAGGGCGTGTCTTCGTAGGCTGGAAGCGCCTCGTCTGGAAAGGAGTCGAAGTCGCCTAGCAGGACAGCAGAAGAGGTTGACGCTGCATCATCGTGGTCTGGCTCGTCCCTATACGGCACATGTTCTCCTTTCTTGGTGCCCATTATTGCAGTAATAGGAAATATTCTTGACGTTTTATGCGCTCCGCCAAAGCATTGAATTGGAACTACGAGTAAAATGTTTTTAAGGTTAGGTACCCGTTGGCCAGGCCTTATAGGGGTCTTGGCACTTGCGGCACAGCGTGGTCGATCAGTAAGCGGGGCAATCACAACCCCGGAAATCTATTTTTAGTGGCCAGGAACAAGAACATCCAACGTCTTCGCATAAGGACATCGCTCGGGAGTTGCAAGTTTTGTCCAGCAGCAGATAGTATGCCAAACCCGTCGCCGGATTAATCATATTTACTGAGAATTCTTCAAGCTGACGAGGTAAACTCCCATCAATTACCATCTGGTGCATCTCCTTCAAAGCTTTTCCTAGCAGTGTCACAAATTTCATCGCCCAGCTGGTTGGGAAGAGAGCAACCGAATTCATCAGCTGGCATTTCCCAATTGACAAGAAATCAAGGACAAAGAGAAACATTGTCTAAAACCCTATTAGAGTTTGACCTTCTCGTGGTTCTAAAGGCTGTTTGATTTCTCAAATACGTTTGTTTTGCAGATAGGTCGAAGAGCCGAACCATCTACGCCGACAGTCCTCTCTCGAACGAACTCTTAATACCGAAAGTCAGCATGCTAGCAATCATCTTTATTAGAGACCAAGTATGATTCTCCGTCGATGATACAAACTAGTTCTGGCACTTGAAGCAGATTGCAAGAAATTAATAACGAGGACATAGGCATGCGGTTCCACTTTGCAGGTAGAAACATGAATCGCAGCTGTTATATGTATTCTCTGTTGTTCCTTTGGGTCCAGAGAACCTTGTTCGAATCGCCGTAGACGCTGCCACAAACTCAGTCGAATTTGGCAAGCCATGAAGTTATACGGAACATGCATTTGACTCGTCAACTTAAGCGAGCGGGAAAGGGGGAGCTGACGATTTGAATGCGAGCTCATCAGGCACACATCAGCCCCCCTCAATGTGAAAATGCTTACAGGATGCAGATCAGGGGGGTCATAGTTATAAGCCTCTGTGTTTCGTGATCGAGAAACCAACATCTGATGGGTGTACCACCAGTCACGTGTAAATCACACCAGCTAAGCGAAACATGCTAGCTATAATGGTGTAACAGGCTAACAACAAACAAGCTAACGCATCTTTTTCTTGTCCATGCTCCATGTCAACGTCTACCGGTCCCAAAACTACCTTCCTCGAACAGCCCGACCATGGACCTGATAGGCGCTCCCGATGGTTGGAAGCAACGTTACGAACACCGTCTCCATGCCATCCAGAAAACCAGATTGGCCGCGATCGTCCCTTTTCCAAAATTCAACAAATTCCCCAAGGAGCTTCGTCAGCTGATTTGGAAGGAATCTTTACCTGGACCCCGAACGATATGTCCAGGTGATCCCCGTCACGTCGGCTTCCAAGAGCCGGTGGACTTGGTAGATTTCGAACGATACGAGAAAGAGATGCAGCAAATGGTCTTCCCAAAACATTACCACACCCCGAACCCTGCGGCGCTCAGTGTCTGCCACGAATCTCGAGCGATCGCCCTCACGAAATATCGGTTGTGCTTTGGCACGCCGAATGTCTATGCAGATCTCGAAATAGACATTCTTTACTTGGGCCCGTGGTATACTCTTAGATTGGATGACATGTGGGAATGGACCCACATGGCTGGGGTTTCCCACCCGGCTCTTACCTATATGCTCCATCCAGCGGTCAAAGCAGATCTCGAAAAAGTCCAGCGGATAGGAATCAAGTATCTGGAAGGATGGCAAGAGTACGACGACATTCTTGGAGAGTTCGATAAGGGAGATGGTAGTAGGCTCAGGCAACAACTCCGCGCATTCAAGAGTTTGAAAGAGGTCTTGCTGAGTTACGATTACGATGGTGATGGTGGGAGTTCATTAATGTTCCAACCACCAGGTCATATTATCGTAGAAAATTGGGATGTGCAACTCAAGCCTCCAAATTACGAAGACGAGGATCGCGATCCCTACGACGACTTGCCACGACAGCGCTCCAAAAATGTCTTAGCCGCCTTTAAAAGTAAGCATCTCACGGCCAAGGAGAAAAAGGATGGTATTCCAGATGTGAAACTTGTTGCATTTAAGCGGGTTCCGGATGTACCAGAACGTAAGTGTGCTCTTCGAGATGTAAAAAAATTCTGACCATTCATAGACGGTCCAGAAAGAAGAATAGTAAAGGGATACCCATCGGAAGACGACTCATCAGAATGCGGAGAATCAGAAGACGAAGAACCAGAAGACGGAGAGTCAGGAGACGAAGAATCAGAAGACGGAGAGTCAGAAGACGAAGAATCAGAAAAATGCTTTTAGGAGAAGGCTAAAATAATTATCAAGCTGGTTGCTGCCATGATAATAAAGGTTGAATGAAAGCAATGGAAACTGAGCGTGCCATATCCCAGGAAGCAGTCGTGATCTGATAATGTATGCTATTGCCTTATTAGGGGCCGCAAGAGGAACTTCTTACTCAGTCCCATTGTCACACTTTCCCCATATGTCTCAGGCGAATCACGGGAGCGAAGTTTCGGCTATCTCCCCTTTGAATTGGAACTCCATCTTATAGCATTACTTGCGGCCACGACTTGGAATTTTCAGCATGTTTCGGGGGTTTTTAATCTACCAACCGCTAAATCACCTTCAAGATATTACCGTCAGATCACTATATCGCGCCCAGGTATCGTACGCCTCTCAGCACCACCGCCAAGCTGAAGTTCACACCCCAAGACCCAAATACTTTCTCTAACCCCGCTCCGTACTCAGCTACGACTATTTAAGCCTTTTTTTTGTTCTTCATGAAGCTTACTTATCTATTGGGCTTTCTCATTATCAGCACCATTATGGAACTTGACGAGTGAGTGTCGCAGATGCGCTTGTTTCGGGGGCGTCAAGGCTTTAACCAAGATCGTCGGAAAGTGAGATTGATAGTTAGAAGATGAGATGCTGTCAAGTTTGTTTTACGGTCGAAAGCTGCGATGACTAGTTAGTTTATTCGTTTCCCTCTTCAAAACGGCTCCCGACATTCGTAGCCTGGATCTTGGGTCAAAGTGGCAATCATGGACGGCTTGATGGCTTCATGTCAGTCTGTGATTTGCATGACCAGCGCTGTGCATGACCACTTAAAGTATATAAAGGGAGTTAAACTTTATTTCACGTTGATATGTAACTCTAAATCTCTTAATCTCAAGCTAGCCAAAGTTTAATATCATCAGAATGGGTCTGGCAGAGAAGGGAACGGGTTTTGATTCAAATATCAAGACTGTTTGACGAAGATAGTAAAGACATCCCAACTATGCCATGAAACTCCAAGCACTCCTTTTCTTCACTCAATCTGCAATATATCGGAAGAGAAACAAGTACAGTTCCTCCCAGCATCCTCATGAAGCTCTTTTGGATTTACGAAAACATGCACCCTGGAACAAAGATCCTTAATAGCTCCTTCCAAACATTACCCACTCTTGAGCTAACTCTCCGCAACTAGGATTTACACACCTTGTCTCTCCCTTGACGAGCCCATCAGGCTGATCAAAAGGGATACACAAGCTCTTCGCGCCCATTGATGGAGCTTTGCGTCTTCTGTTGTCTTGTCCACCTCAAGCCTGCGAGCGCTTAATTTCTTGATCTCGTCCTCGCAAAGTCCTCGGAGGCAATGCGGAGATAAGCATAAGTTTTTGTCGTTCAGGGCAGGCACAAAGTCGTCCCAATGTGTGATGATCTTGCGATGGGCTCGGTAGTTTTCGTTGGCCGTATCAAACAGGTTCTTCTGAATGGCTTCAAGAAGAGCAGGGACTTCTTGCTGAACTACTGAGAAAGAAATTCGGCCCTTGACTCCGGTATCGCGCCGAGCAGTAGTCACAACAGAGTCGACGAGATCTCTTGGTCCAAGCTCAAGTCGCAGTGGAACACCCTTTACCTCCCAGTCGCTGAATTTCCAGCCAGGAGAGTACCCTTCGCGGAGATCTACGTGAACTCTGACTTGAACTTCCTGCAACGACTTTGCCAAATCATCAATTCGCTCGTAGAGCTTTTGCTTGTCTTCATCCGTTGTCTTGGCTCGGATACCAACGGGGACAATGACAACCTGAACCTTGGCCGCTCTCGGAGGAAGTACGAGACCTTTGTTGTCACCATGGGTAAGAATCATAACTCCGATCGATCGAGTCGTACAGCCCCACGATGTTTGCCAAACATGGATCGGCGAGTTTTTTTGACCTGCTTCATTCACCGACGGGTCTTCGACCTTGATATTGAACATCTCGCTGAAGTGTTGGCCCAGATGGTGACTCGTAGCGGCTTGGATGCCACGACCCGTAGCCGGAATGAAGCCCTCGATGGTAGTAGTGTAGTGCGCACCAGGAAATTGTTCATTCACGGTTTTCTTGCCTTTGACCACAGGGACCGCAAGAAGATGCTCATACATATTGGCGTAATGATCCAGTACTTGAAGGACTTGGCTGGCTGCCTCTCCCTCGGAAATATGGGCAGTGTGACCCTCCTGCCAATGAAACTCCCGTGACCGCAAAAATGGCATAGGATCCTTAAACTCCCAGCGTACGACATTCACCCACTGGTTCAACCGAAGCGGGAGATCGCGGTTGCTTCTGATTTCGTTGGCGAAGAATCCATACATTGCCGTCTCGGAGGTTGGCCGAATTGCGATAGGTTTGTCCAATTTGCTACTGCCACTGCATATATTTGATGTTAGTCTGGATGGGAGTAGAACGGAAATGGGGAGGACAGGGCTGGACTCTGCTTACCCATGAGTCACCCATGCTACCTCGGCCGCAAACCCCTCTATGTGGTCCTTCTCTCGTTGAAGGTTGTCTTGTGAGATGAAGAGCGGAAAGTTGCAGTCCTCAACACCCATGGCTTCGAAACGCTTGGTGAGGAAGGCTTCGATCTTCTTCCAGATAGACCATGATCCTGGTTTGAGGATGTAACAGCCAGACACGTCGTAGTAGCTAATCATTTCGCCTTTGGTGAGTACTTGCTGATACCACTCGCCGAGATTGTCTGCCTTGGCTGCCGTGATACCCAGAGAGGCCGAGTTCTCCAAGATCTTCTGCGCAGACATTGCTGGCATATCTTGATCGCTTTTTGACTTTCCTGTCGTGTTTTTGTGTGCCGGATTGTTAGGCAGCTGTTTTGAAGACGGAGAAGCAGTGGGAGACGGGGAATTAAATAGACAAAACCACAAACAACTATTTACTGTGGGATTGCTGAGTCACACGCGATATAAGATACGCACTGGGGCTTTATCATGATCGTGCCAGGTCAAAGTATATTCACCAGTTCGTTGTAGCCTAAGTGCCAAAAGACTACCTTGGCAGCACAGTTTAACAAAATAACAACATACCTACCTGCCTAGGTACCCAATACTTGTAATCCAGGATGGCTTCTCAGAAGACGTAAGTTTCATAAACCGACTTAAGAAACGAAGCTAATCATAATTCAGTTTTATCGCCATCAAACCAGATGGTGTTGAGGTGATTATATCCGCCCCGGATCAAGCCTGTAGTTTCGACGTTGAATACATGCTTACTAAGTATTGCAGCGTGGCCTTGTTGGGAAGATCATAGGTCAGTAATTATGCCCTTTAATTCCTATTTACTTTGGTGTTGCCCCTAGAGCGGGGAGCAGAGCCCTTGAATCATTTCTCTTGATGACTGCTTCAGGGCGCTTGCTCCTCAGCTCTCCCCATATGTTCAGCAAGACCTCATACTAACTCGCTGGTGCATAGGTATCTTCGAAAAGCGCGGGCAAGAAACAACAATGTCTGTATACTCTGCCCTAATGATCTGACACCCACTTGTAGCTTTGCGCTTCTCGCCGTGAAGCTCACCATTCCATCTCGGGAACTTGTCGCTAAGCACTACGCCGAGCACGACGGAAAACCATTCTTCGAGGATACCATATCTTGTAAGCTGTCCTATTTTTCTTTTCCTCTGACGCTCTGCGGGCAAGAGTTTTGTCTAATGGAAAATGCGGTAGACATGACCAGCGGCCCAGTTTGCGCAATGATCTGGGAAGGGGGAGATGCTGTGCAGATCGGAAGGACATTGATAGGCGCGACTATACCTACCAATGCTTCCTCTGCGACTCTCCGTGGTGATTATGCAATTGTAAATCCATCAATCAGGTTCCTGGTGAAAATGGTGGTGTGACTGACTGTCAACCAAGAGCATTGGTCGCAATGTAGTCCACGGGTCTGATACCATCGACAGCGCACAGAGAGAGATAGGCCTGTGGTTCGAGACCGAGAAGGAGCTTTGAGAAGAAGAAGATGTTACCTGAAGGCGAGGTCGCGTTGCCCGAGACGATAAGCCTTCAAACAGTGTCTCGGAGTGGTTGACTACGGCATCATGTGATGGACAAGAGTTGCACCTCAATTAACAGTCGTTTAGAAAATCCCATCACATTTACAATATCGAAAGCGAATTCAGTCTCCTCAAGTCTACTCCCGTGCCTGAAACTCGATTCCACGCTGTTAATATAGACGTAATCATTTTGGTACATGGCTTGTCCCCGACGGAAGTGATACCGTACAGATGTAGTCACTAGATGAGTCAATCGCAAGACTTTATTATCTTCCCCCTGCCTGTTGGTCCCTATATTATGGTTGTACAAATTCGAGTAGCGACTTTGAAGTGTGCTTCAATGTGCACAAGCTCAGTTTGTTTCATCGACCAGAAGGGGAACTGCTTAATGTGGTTTGTGTTATAAAATGTAAACTTTTATTTCTCGCTGGCTTCCACATGTTGGATTAAGTACACTCGAGAAGACCTTGAAATAACTTCTTCTCCTTAATATAGCTATTCTCAAGTCCGTTTACCAACTAGTTGTCCATAATTTCCAGCGCCTTGTCAAAATCTCCGCTTTCTTGCAGAATCCTCGCTGCAATCTCAATCCTCCTTTGGTCTGCACTATCCCACGAAGCACGCTCCTTGCACCAGACAAAGAGTTGTCCAAGGGCAATTGCATCGGTTTTGTAATCAGGTGCTACAGAACCAAAGTCGATTATGACTAGGCGATGCTTTTCTTGATAATTCTCTCCACTCGTCGCCGGTACAGGAGACTTTACAAGCGTGTTTCTATCGTTAATATCACCATGGACAACTCCTGCACGAGCCGATTCTCGAACGTCATGAGCGAGATCCTGTAATTGTCCTCCTGTGATAGCGATACCAGTTGCGCTAGCCGTTGGTAAAGCAAATGTCGGTTTGGGCTCGAATATTAATTCAAGATTAGGGCCGCCAAAAGGCATCAGAATTCCCACGACCTCATCAACACTACCCTGCTTCAAGACAACAGCTAGTATCGGAATAACATTGAAACGCTGCTCTATAACGTCGTCGGAGTCTTCGGTGTGGATATTATCCATAGCTGCCCTCAAGTTCTCCCTGACCTTTATTTCTCGATCAATATGCTTGATGTCGACATCGAACTCGATCCGCTTGAATACACAGTCCCTTCCTCTCCATACGCAGCGATCGACCCCGCGGCCGAAATACAGTACGCTTTATCCACTGACTGAACGGAGGATGTTGTAGTGATAGCGTGCGCCGGATTAGGATTGTAGTACAGTTTGTCCATAATTGGTCGAGCAATAACGATATCAGGCTTCGATTCGAACGTTGTGGGGTTGCCGTCACTGGTTGTATTTATGACGTTGAATAGTGGCATCGTCCCGTGAGCGTGGGAATATGTTGAGATGTGCTTTTCAATCATGCTGGACATCCACTCCTCGTCGTCGAACTCCGAGTTAACATTAAGCTAGTACCATTTGCGATTGGCCAGGTCATACGCTTCGGCAGAGCAGCGTATTCCTGGTGTGATGAGATTGCCATAAATGATAACTTCAGGCTCGTGCCAAAGACGGTTCGGTTCCATCTTCTAATGATACATCGCGTCTCTCCACAGAGCTATTCTCACTTAGCGAACAATCTGCGAGGCGAGGAAATTTGAGAGCTGAATACCTTCTCATAAGTAGTGATAATTTGATGTTACCTGGTACGTTACAAGACACGCGATCAGTAAATGTGAAAAGGAAATATCACAGAAGTTGTACCGGACGCTTATCTCATTGCCTCGCTTTATTCAGTTTTCTCTCACGTGGCCGGCTTCTTAACTACTCGTCGAGTGGGCCTATCGTGCTTAAGACGCCTTAGGCCCTTTTTGGCAAACATAATCTGAGAGCATAATCTGGCCCCAGATTATTCTTTGACATAACTAGATTATGGGTGCAGATTAGAAGCTTGTGGGTCTGCTTAGTCATAATAATTTTCTAGCGCTTAGATGCATTTTTAGTGCATACTCTTCAGCGCATCTTTAGTGCATTTT
>QGMF01001031.1:0-11165 GCA_007821475.1 Lachnellula arida
CCCTTTATTGCTTAATATCCTAGACAGGGATCGCGTCGCTTAATTATTATTCTATACTTATAAATCTTTGCGTTTTTATTTCTTTAAATCGTATTTTCACTTTTATAAATTATAGATTTTACTATTTTAAAAAACCTACTCTTATAAATTATTTACTATATCTTTAATATAAAATTTTCTTTAAAGAATAATTAAATTATATTATAGTATCACGTGGAAAATAGTAGGCTAAAGCACTAAGTAATACTTAAATAAGTTTAGACTAGAAGGAAACTACTTTGCGCGCCTCCTTTATCTAGAATATTAAGCGATAAAGGGATATTATAATACTAATTAGTAAGATAAGAATTAAGCGATTCTAAGAGTTCTTATAGATAACTTTTTAAGTATTTTTATAATTTCTTTTATATAAGTAGATAGTATATTTATATTATATATAATACTTATATTATACTTACTTATACTTTAAGCTTTATAATATTAATAAAAATATACTAAAATACTATCTTCTACTAGTATATCTTATATATAAGTAAATAAGCTATTTTTTAACTAGAGTAAATACTATTATCTTTTAGTATAATAAGTAGTATAATTACTTATTTTTACTTATTTTTACTTTAAATTATATAAAAAACTTACTAACTAGTAAGCTAAGCTTATTATTAAATTTATTTAATAGTTACTTATATTTTATTAGTTTAGTAAAAAAGCTAATTAAATAATTATAACTTTTACAAAATCTAGATTTATATAAAATCCTATATAACGTAGCTAGACGTGGCGCACCTAGTCAGAGGAAACACGTGACTCTACACCCGTGACCCTCGCTACGCGCAGGTTCTATATATAGGTAAATAAGCTATTCACTCAACCAGAGTGAATATTATTATCTTTTAGCGCAGTGGACTAGGTGGTTGCTTATTTACACCCACATCACATCTTAGAAGTATTTAAGTCTAGCCTAATCTATACTTAGTTAAACCTAGTAACATCTAGTCCCGAGCTGAATATTTACTAGAATGTGTCTAATCTTACTATATTACTAAGGTCAAAGTTTCAAGATATATCCTCTTTCTAAAAATAGCCTCGCTTATTCCTGTGGTCAACAGTCAGCTTTCCTGTGAATACCCGCGTGGCGACCTCACGTCTCTAGCCTTTCTCTGCTGAGAATATAAAAATCCCGAAATACTTATTTCTGGCTCTCCAAATATGGCAGAACCAAACATTACCGAGCGCAAATATATCGTCGCATCATGGACAACCTTAACAATCCCTATCTCTACCACTATTGAGAAAGCAAAGACACCCTATGGCAAGAAATGGCTCTCATTGATGAGACCTATGAGAAGACAACAGCAACCCGATTTCTTCCACGGGCTCTGGGGAAGGGTCGTTGAATCCCCTGAAACCGTCTGGTTCGTCACAGGTATATTACATCTCGCACAAATTCTATACCCAGACCTCAAACCATTAAAGTAACACACAGGCTGGAAGTCTGCAGAGTCCCTCTCAGCATTCGAAACCTCTCCAACAGCGGCCACCCAATTCCAACGCTTGGCCGCAATCAGCACGTCGCCGCCAAGCACCGTGCACGTTAACTTCACCGGCTTCTGGTGGGATCGCGTCACGTCCTTCACTGGGGTGATGGATGCTCACTTCGGCCCCGTTCTTTCACCAGCAGTCCGTCTCGAGATTGAAGACCTCCGAAGTCTAGTCTACTTCTCGAGTCCCGGCCAGACTGAACCCAAAGCGATGAATGGTAGGGGGGTTCGGGGGTTCGTCCAAGAAGAAGAGGGAGGTGAGGTGATCATGCGGTTCATTGACTTCTGGAATAGTGAGGAGAAGGAGGAAGACTTTAAGAAGAATGCGGGGGTGATGTTGGATGGGAAGTCGGAAGGTGTTTGGGAACACCTTTTGAGAGGGCTCGGAGAGAAGGGGATGGTTAAGTTGATGGAGAGACACTGTGCGTTTGAGCATTTTCCAACGCATTTCTTTGGGACGGAGGAGAGCGATTTGGCTTTGTGGGAATAGGTGCTCTTGGAGCTCATGGCAGCCTACCTGTGGGAATAGAAAGCCGTTAAGAATTTTTGCATTAAAAAGGGCAGCTTGAATCGTAGTCTAGTCAATTCGACTGAACTTGATGAAGGCCTTTATACCAGAGAAGAATACTCTACAAAACACCAAGTACTTCCGTCAATCCAGCTTCTCAAACCAACGCTCAAGCTTGACTCAGCCCAGTGTGCCATTTCCGGTTATTAGCCCCATGCGCCTCTAAATACAAGGACCAAGCGAAGAACGCGTAGGAGTCAGGGTTTTTCACGGCCTTGGCTCCAGTCAGTCCCAGGCACTCTGTAGGTTTAGCTGCCATAATATTAGCATCTCTACATAACACGAGTCTCGAGATGTTGCATCTTACTTCCACTATCACCAGTTTTCGTCTCATCTGTTCCAAGCGTCAAGTGAATAAGTTCGTGCAAAAGTGTCAATCCCCTCGGTGACACATTATTAAGGTAAGTACCGATGTTCGCAGCGGCAGGGGCTGTCATAGACTGCTGAATCGTCTCAAATGGCTCGGAAAGAGCAGTGAAGGAATCAGAACAGATAGTGACGGTATCCAGTAGCATACTGTCAATAGTGAACGCGAAGTAGATTTGTCCCGTAGGAGCGTTGCAGATGGACCGCGGGTTTCCGGTGTGCCGCTTCGCGCTTGGGACGAGCATGTAGTCGTGGACGTCGGATGACCAGTAGGCGTAGTATGAAGGGTTGGCAGGCCATCCTTGCCTCATGAGATCGAGCATAGGGGCTAAGTCTGCAGGCGCGTTTGGGGGCGCGGCGTATGTTCGCATGTTTGCTTGGACGGGCGGGTTGACGCTGAGGTCCTGTGTGGCCTTGCCTGTCTCATCCTATATAACCCTAGAGTCAGCATTACGCTTTGGTGTTTGTACCCAGTAGTAAGTATGTAAAATACAATAAGGTGTTTTGCTTGGACTTCCAAGAAAACAGCTGGAGGCAGGTGAACTTTGGAAGTATTATTCAAAAGTATCAGTATGCCAATAAGAGCTGTTGGTGCTTACATATAACAGGTCGGTCTCTACTTGCCAGTCGCCATCACAGAAAAGCCATGGCTTTTTTTTTCCAGTAAGAAGCGTGTTCCGCCCAGCAAGGAAATCGGAAAGAGCTTCGAACGTATCTGTCAAACAAAGTTAGCCGCTCAGTTTAAATCCTATCCCAAAAATAAAATGAAAATAAAATCTCACTGAAAATTGCTAGCAACATTACTTACTGGTGATAGTGGTGATTTTACCAGCGTCCCCAGCATTCATTGCTCCACTTTTCGTAACACGGACTTTGAACCAACTCATGAGGTTTTTTGTAAGACGTGGAGTGGCGTTGACATCGTTGACATCGAAAGTACCCATATCAGCCACGGCCGCATTGACAAGAGTTAAAGTGTCGGTAAGCCAGTTACCCAGAGCTGTGCTCTGAGCACTATTGCAACTCCCTCCCCCAGGGGTCGGGACCAAGTTGAATAGTTGATTGAGATTTTGGCCATTTGATGCCCAAAAGAGTGCTGGGATCACGAAAAATGTTGAGAGTTTCATCTTGTTAGAAAGGGAGGTGTGATAATAGATAGAAAGTCATGTAGATTAGTTTATGGGATATGTATATAGTGCAGGAATTGGAAGTGAAATGAGACGATCTACCATAATAACCTATTATCGCAAATACCTTACTTCCGAAAGGGCTTCCTTCCATCAGGATCATTGCCGAACCGCACCTAAAGAAAGCATAATACACTCGGCTAAGTTCGTAGTATAGAAAGGAATAGCGATATAAGCAAACATGAAACTTTTATAGTGGTGCAAGTAAGCCGCCCTGATATTAACCAGCAGCTGAAATGCGCTTCAATACCACTCGCATTGGGCAGTCTCTCTGCGAGAATCCGCGCTTATATTATGCGTTTTCGACTTATTCAAGTTTGGGGGGCGTCCGCAACGGATAGCCTTAAAGGACCTGCGCCTCCTCCAAATTCCTGGAGCCCTCGATTTCAGGGGCTTGTGAGGCCTGAATAATGATTTCGATGATATATTTAGAGGTCTGCCTAAGAGCCTTTGAAATAAACTTATTAGAAATTTATATTCGGTTCTTCCTTCTTCGCTCCCTTTTGGTTATAGTCGGTTCTTCCTTCTTCGCTCCCTTTTGGTTACAGTCGGTTCTTCCTTCTTCGCTCCCTTTTAGTCACAGTCGGGCTAAGCAAACATTACGGCTAAGCAATTAATATAGTCATATATTAAATAAGCTTATTTCCAGAGGATTTCTTAGTATTTTGCTATATATAATACATTTTTATTTCTCTTATCCTTTTAGTCTTTTATAGCTCTATAATTAAATATAATTATAATATAAGAATTCTCTTATTTAAAGCTTTTATTTAATTCTAAATTCACATAGTCTAAGAGTATAGTATAACCTCGGATTTAGATACTTTTTATAAGTATATTGAAAATACTCTAAAAAAAATACTACTTTTATAATAAAAAGCTAAGACACTTTACTATTATTCTTTTACTTTATATATAGCTTATAAGTATACTAAAAATATTTTCTTTCTTATAAGTCTTTATTATTATATTTATAAGGCTTTTCTCTTATTTAGAGAAAATATTCTAGAGCTAGTAAAAGCTAGCTTTAAGTAAGGAATAAGCATAAAAATTAATCCTAATAAGGAAATCTATACAAATCGCGAGCTAGGATAATTGCTTACCTGGGATATTCGCTTCCCCCGACTGTGAGCAAAGCGAGCAAAGAAGGATGAACCGACTATTATACAAACCGCGAACTATGACGTTTGCTTAGCCTGACTGTGACCGAAGGGAGCGAAGAAGGAAGAACCGACTATTAAGATTAGTGCCGTAAGATAAACCACTTGCTTACTTACCCTCTTACTTTGAAGTCCCATTTAAGGTATGGTTGAAGGATCGTCGGCTCCCGTGCGGACTCGGGTCTTGTCAATCCACTGTTCCAAGTCAGTATGCCCACGGTGATGTATTATAATAGTTCAAGACCTACACAGCTGAGGAATTTCACCTCGATACCTCTCTCTTCACTTTTCTCTCTATTGCATCTTTTTTGAAGCTATTTTCTTGGGAACTCTGAATGATAATGGGTTCTATCGACCGCAGAGCAACGATAGCTGCTCTTTTTACCCTCTTCTCAATATCATATGGCGCTGTGCCGGCTAGTAACTCTATACAATCATCAATCTTGAGTCAGCAAGCGTACAATCTGTGTATTTATGAAGGTACGCAGGCCACAAAAACAAAGTCATGCGTCTCATTCGGATCTTCTGGGATGACCCCACTCAAAACCACAGTGAAGGCAACAGCGGCAAGTGTGACTACAACTGCGACATATATCGCTTCTTTTCTCACTGGTTATGTCGGAGTTGGGTGTGCAGGTACGGTGATCCAGACAAGTAACAGCAAAGGAGCAATTACATCAACGTCCGTTGGCGAACTTGGACAAGGTTGGTATATGTTCACTGGGCAAAACGAGCAAATTACTTACTCTTTTGAATAGTGTGGGTACAACTAGGATCTTCAATCAATGTCCCAGCTCCAACCAAACCACCACTGCCTCCTGTTATTACGAGCGACTGCTCAGGGGGCTCATCAATGAACTCGTCAACCTCACCTCAATTAATATCATCCAAATTCAGCTCGAGGTCCAAAGCCTTAACAATATTGTCGACAAATCCAGGATCCTCTACCGTACAGGGTGCACCTTCTGCATCTAAGCCTGGGAATACCGTTTCCAGCACCGGGTCACCCCAAGGTGGTGGTAACAGCACTACCTCTGGGGCGAGCTCAGGGGGTACAAAGTCTGCTGCCTCCAGCCAATCGTCTGGACCATCTAGCTTGTCCTCAAACTCAGCAGAATCATCATCATCGGGAAGCAAGTCCCAGTCTAACACTATAATGACAAGGAGCGGTACCACCGGTCCCTCGTCCACAAAATCCCAACAAAGCACTGTCCATTCAACTATATCCTCGGGAGGTGCAATTATCGTTCCATCCGGACTCCCTACAATCACCAGCTTTTCAGCCGTGTCAACTTCATCATTCAGCACGATTGTCGGGGTCACAACGAACCAAGTATACACAACCAGGGACTCAAGTGGTGCTAAAGTACTTGCACTCCTCTTTTTCCCCTGCCTTGTCTTCTGCAGTGGAGGCCTCGGCGTTACGCTTGTCTTCGGTATTGGTACAGTTCCTGGATTGTACTTTCCACCTCGGCTACCAGCCATCCTCATCGGAGCAGATGGAACCCCTACTCCGGACCCAGATGCTAGTCTGTCTCTTCCATCCCAGACCAAACCTTCGCAGACGGCCCCGTCTACTCAAAGCTCTTTCAAGAGCTCATCGACGAGCAGTTCGGCTAGCTCAGCGGCGCTGAGTATACACTATGTGCTAGATCCGGACCTCATTGACCAGAGTTGGGTCGCTGCGACTCCTTTCGATACTGCAGCGGCAGTGGCGGCTGCTTCTGCCGTGAACGCTGATATCATGTCTCAGTTTGGCAGTGGCTTCAGCTCCATGTCTATAACCCCGACCATAAGCTCGACAGGATCGAGGACCTCCGGCTTCCAGACAGTAACCTCTGCGGGAACAGTTCAAAGCTCATCTCAGCCGAGCACCGGGTCCTCAATATTCAACACTACTAGGGCTCTAACGACACTTTTTGCTTCAACGGAGTCTTCCATAGCAACATCATGTCCGGTTGAAAGCTCTACTTTCTCGGACTGCTAGAATGCAATTGCCAAAATCGGAACAGGCTCTGTCACTGTCAGCGACCCGACTTGTTACGTGAGAGGTCAGAACTGGAAGTGGTGTCCTGTTGTTAGCGATAATAACAACGTGAAATTTATATCAACTATGATCCAGGACAAGGAAATGCTCTGTAGGTCTCTATGAAGATATTTGAATGATCAAATGTCTAATGAGTCTAATAGGACCCCCCACCACCACCTCAAAAGGGATCTCTTACTAATGCTGCGAACCAGATTGTTTCGGACTCGAAATGTGGAGCTGGTGGTGGACAGTGGGAGAATATTAGTATGACATCTCTTCAAGTTGGTGTTTGTGTTAAATCTCCAGGTTATGGTTGTGTCTTTTCTTAATTTATGGAGGTACTTTGAAAGAGGGTCTGAACAGATCATGTATGCGAGATAAAAATAGCACTGGATTTTTTTCTACTGTAAACGATGAACTTACAACCATTGAGACACTAAAGATATGACGGACGGTAGCGCCCGGTTTCGAGTTGATCCATACCTCTCACTCGCTATGGAGGGAGTCACCCTAAACCAAAGCTTACATCTCAGTTGTGAAGCATGACATAATAATGCCTTATCATCGCTGTTATCACCAGTGTCATCCTCTCGCAACTGTAGGTAGCATATTAATATTAAATATGGCTGTGAATAAGGACCTTATAGAAACGAATTCTATAAGCGAAATGCTATAATATCAGCCGCTACCAAGCCCCCCTTTTCAATAACATCGATGAATTAGATGGCGAGAGCTGCTTTAGAGGAAGAATTATATCGGTATATATATGCCTGGTTCTCTTTCTGCTGTCTCTGCTGTCTCTGCTGACGAGACAATTATTTGATATTCATTATAAACATTGCAAATAGGGGGCGGTATATTGTCAAGCTCTCCGGACTGGCTAAGAACTTGTATTTTATAAGCAAGTAAGACTTATAATAACATAACTAGTAGTGAGAGTGAAACAAGATCTGCTTGATGATGGGAATGTTATATGGTAGAGTAATAGCAATAATTCCAGGATGCTCGGGTATATAATGCATCAAGTAAAGATTATTCAATAAATTTAAGTCCTAGTTTTTGACGACAGACAACTAACCTCTGTTGTCAGATCATTATTTATCGGGGTCTTATCTTATGCTGGAATATTAGATTCTGTCTAGTAAAATCAACGATGTACGTCTTGGGATGAAATAATCAAAGGTATAAAGGGACGCGGTTCGTTAACATCAAGCCCCCTTTAATCTCGCTTCCACAACCGCCTGATTCCCGACTTTCGCTGGCCAGATCTTGACCAATTCTAAACCCACCGACTGTAAAAGATCGCTGAACTCCTTTTCGCGTCTTTCCTTCCCACCAATGCCCAGCATTACCATATCCATCCAATACGTGCTCATATCTTCACCCACTGTAGTACGAGCGGGGACAATGATCTCCGCGATTAACAGACGAGAAGTGGGGCCCATAGCTTTGGCTACATTCTTGAGAATTGCCTGGCAAACATTGTCTTGATAGTTGTGCATGATTCGGCGGAGGTAATAGATATGGGCATCTAGACACTGTTAGTTTCGGGTATGAAACTTGGATACAAGGATATAACCTACTCTTGATGGGCTGCTCAGTGTAAAAATCATATGGCATCTTTTCAATTCCGGGAACAAGCTCTGGGGGTATTGTCTCTAAGACATGGGGCTTGTCTTGTAAGATCATCTTCGAGCTCGTTCCAAATCCATTGGAGGTCTCTTGCTGGATCAGGAGAAGAGATTGGCCCCTTCCACCACCAATATCAACAACGAAGGCTCTCTGTGGTTCGGCCTCTACCTCATTTTTGAGGGATGTGAACGGAAACATCCCCAGAATTGGCAAAGAGGCTTCCTGTTGCATCATAGCTTTGTTGAACATGTTGAGAGTCTCGGGTTTCGATGCGAGGACCTCATAGAACGTCAGGCCTTTATCGCCATATGCAAAAGAATATGGAGTCTTCCGGAGATCAGTCAGTTCCTCTGGAGTTTTGGTCTTGAAGTACTCGGGAAAGCGGAGGTAGCACTGGGTGAAATTTGTGCTAGATGCGTGTTAACACGTGATACATGCTTGGGGGTGAATTCTTGTGATACGTACCATAGATTCCAGAAATCAACAGCTGCACCTTGTAGGTAAACGCGCGACTTAGGGGTATGAGCGTAGGTGTCATCCCCAGTAAGTTCAATGATGCCAGTACCTGTGAGCATTCGCATAAGGCGTGCTGTTTTTCATCAGTCCCGAGAGCCTGAGTGAAAGACACCAAGACGACAGACCTATGACATTCGGCTCGATCTTGACAAGTGCGCCGAGCTCCTTCGCTGTGATGCTGCCCTGCTTCGGCATCTTCTCAAAAGCACCACAATCAACCATGACAGCCAGCGAAGCTGATACGCTTGTCTATTGTATTGAAGATTAGCAGATGTCATGCCATAACGAGGGAATGGGAAATAAAAGGTTGGTCACGTACAGATGACCATAGCTTTAGCATAGCGTCCATTGGATCTTCCAATTCTTGATAGAGGAGATCTACTTGCTTCATCAATTCGTATCTTTCAGCTCGGTCACCCTTGAAGGATTTGGCACTTGCCAGAATGGCCTCGGCCTTTCGGACGAGGTCTGAATCTGTAGAGGCCATATCTTCGAAGTGGGATGAAGCTGAAAGTACGGGAAGGGGATATTGAAGGGGGGGAGGGAAGGTAAAAGTGAGGGGGGAGGTAAAAGTGAGAGGGAGATGGAATGAAGGGGGAGAGGGAAGGTAAAAGCGAGAGGGAGATGGAAGGTAAAAGCGAGAGGGAGAGGGAAGGTAAAAGTGAGAGGGGGGGGGTGAATGAAGTAAGAATTCACTCGAGTTCTGTACAGTCAGGAGAGGAATACCGGTATGTACTAAGGGTGACTAAGTCGGATGTTTAGATACCGTAGCTGTAGACGGCCCAGCTCCCGGGGATCTGGAACCAGAACCAGCGGCTTTTGGTTTCCTATGTGGGGTTGTCCCGATGCGGGTCTGGTGGGTTGGCATGGAAGATTGCAGTTGTGAGCCAGTGAAGCAGTGAAGTGAGGTTCTCCACAAATGCACCGCCAACAAGCAAGCGTCCGACATACATACGGACTCGCAAGTCTAACAGTGGAGACTGTTTAGCGTGGAATGGATAGGATAGATCCTTCATACATGACTGGCTCTAGAGTCTATACCCTATACTTACTATAAATCCCTAGAACAGCAAAAGACATGAAACTAAGAGAGGTATATTCTTGATTAATTCTAAGCACTTTTAGTGGACGGACAGTATAAAGTTGTGGAGTAAAAACAGTCTCCACTGTCAGACTTAAGCAAAAAGTGAGTACTACACACCTCCTATATTATATGATACCCGTAGTAAAACAATCAAAAGCATGCATGTAGATGCAGAACGACATAGGTTGGGACGATGAGGTGAAGTGAGGGGGGAGGGGAGGGGAGGGGAGGGGAGAAGCGGGATACTGTACCGGTAGACAATATGCGCTGCAGACTTCGGATCCACGATACCATCCATACTCGGCTCGTACTCGTAACAACTCGTAGCAAATCATAGAAAAATAAAGAAGAACATTTGCGCCCATTATTCTCACTCTAGCATCATTCTCACCCCATTAAGTGTTTTCACTCTGATCTGATACTCCTAATACTCCTAATACCCCTACTACCCCTAATGCCCCTAATACTCCCAGCCTACCCGAAGCCAACCGTTTCCGCTCCCCGCAGCTAGCCATCGCTATCTGTGAGGTATCTACCTATCTGTATCTGTAATTCTGTGTGTATCTACACCTACTCGAGTACCTGCACCTGCATGTTTATGGCGTACAGTATATACCAAACTCGCCGAAACTTGCCCTGGGCCATCAACTGTGGGATGGATTAAATACTGTACATGTACCTCGCTAGGCCCTCGAATATAGGTATAGGTCCAAGTATACTATACTTCGTACTCGCCCTCATTTCTACCCATTTCTACCCATTTCTACCACAGGTATACTTCTTTCTACTTACAGTGCCTAGGTACCTACTCTGCCCACCGACCTACCTAGGTATAGATAGGTACACTCTTACTCCAGCCCTGTCCCCACCCCTGCCTGCATTATCACCTCCATCCGGACACGACTGCCCTGCCCAACCTTTCCCCATCCATCATACGTCGCACCCGAGCCACTCCTCGTGGCCTGCTTGCAATCTTACCGTACAGGCACATAGTTTGGTACTCTAATATGGACGACGTACCAGTAGCTGTGCCTCCGCCTCTGCCTCTGCCTGCAGCAGCGGTTCACGAAGACGATGCA
>QGMF01001032.1:0-11112 GCA_007821475.1 Lachnellula arida
TTGAAAAGCTAGTGCAAGGACTTAAATACTACTAAGTAATAGACTTAGAGACTAGATTAACTAGAGAGGTTTAAATATAACTCTAGAAAATTTTATTAAGGTTAGAAGAAGGTCTAAAATAGGCAAGAAAATAAAGTACTTATAGCTATAGCTATTACTTCTTATAAAGTCTAGACCACCCTAATTAACTGTTATATTAACTAGTATTATATTAGCTTATACTAAGATGCGCTATCGCTTGCCTTTTTAGCCTTATTATATACCTTTAAGGCCTAGTTAAAGTTAATGCAAGATATATATAGATATTAATAATCTTATACCAGGTTAGAAATAAGACTAAAAAATAAAATATAAATATACCTTTAGCGCACTAGCCTAGTTAATCTTAGCCTTATTAACCTCGATATTCTCCTCGGGAATATCTTATATAATATTATAATCCTTATAAGTAAACTATTATAAATAGTTATAAATATTATATAAAGTTTTAAATTCCTCTAAGTTAAAAGTACTAGCTACCTTAGTAGCGTTTAGGGCTATCATAGACTTAGTAGCAAGCTTATAGATTCTAGTAGTCTAATATACTAGATATATAGGAATCTAAGAAAAGAAAATACTATTAGTAAAAGCTAGTAAACTAGACCTAAATAAGACTTATAATAAGGTAATCCTTATTCTTATAGGATATATATTTGGATCTGCCTAGATAGATAATACATTTATATATAGGATTTAGAAAGAGATTCTTTATATACTTCTAATAGTAACTAATAAGCGGAAAGATACTTAGGTTAGTAGAAGAAAGAGTAGCTATAGTATAAGGTTAAACTTAGATACTAGCTATATTAAAGAAGGGAAATATATCTAGAATAGATATAAATAAATGCGGATTAAAGTATAAGTATAAGAATTAAAGTTAAAGTTATAGTTAAATAAAGAAAAAGAAAGGTATAAGGAGCCTATAGAAAAACCCTTAATATACCTTATAGGTAGAGATATAATTATTATAATTACTAAACTTGCTTAATCTAGCGCTAGCTAATAAGAGGCCTAGAATACCCTCTAATAACTCTTTATTTATATAATATATATTATATAAGTAGACTAAAATAGTCTACTATAGAAAAATCTTTTATATATATATATCTCTCTTTAATAATAATATAAAAATAAATAAAAGAACTATTTAAAGAGGCTAAAGGAGTACTAATACTAAATTATACTTATTTCTAGATAGCTATTCTAAAAGTATAAAAGATTTATAATACTAGTAATAAGTAAATATAAATACTTATATTTTAGGGCTATAATATACTAAATAGATAGGTGCTATTTAGCTCTAAACTAAGATCTTAGAATATACTTATAGATTTATAAAAGTTACACTAACTATATATTATCTTATCTAAACTTATATAAATACTAAGATAGTATCTACTAGAAGGGGGAATATTTATAATATAAGTACTATCTATTATATAGCTACTACTTACTTAGTAGAAAAAGGGTAATAAAGGACCCTAGAAAGTTATCTTTTATTAGAGCTTAACTAGAAAGTTATCTTTTAAAAAGAGATACTAGAAAGTTATCTCTATTAGATAATATTAGAAAAAGATCTTCTTAACCCTTAGAAAGAGCCTATAGGACCCCTAAAAGAGAGCTATACCTTATCTAGCTAGTTAGTAGTATAACTTAGAATATATAGCTTTATATAAGAATAGTATAGCTATTATAATATAAATATAAATCTACTCTAGCTCTATAAAGGGCTAGAGATTAGTCTATTATTTAACCTATTTATTATTTAGTAATCTTGCCTACTAGTCTATACCTTATATATAATATATTATATAATATAACTTTATAAAGTGAGAACCTTATAGGTTCTAGGATTCTAGACTCTATACTAAGGATTATATATAGGGTTTCTACTCTCTCTCACTTAGATCTCTAGAGAATATCATAGATTAGAGCTCGTCTACTTCACTCTGCTTATACGTTCCTCACACTAGTCACATAATAGATCACGGGAGCGAAGCTCCCCAGCCACCCCAGCCACCCTAAGTGGCTGGGCCTCTATATATAGGTAGGCGTAGCCCACAGCACAGTAGATCTCTAATAAGTAATACAATTCTACTATTTCAACAGCCTCCTGTTTGCTCGAGAGCACTTGCTCTAAAAAGGGCTGAGGCCACTTGCTAGCAACCTGATCTCTTATGAAAGTATCTGTAATTCGTTGATTCTAAGTCCATTGCTCATGCTATGTCTTCCCGAAATGCATCATAAATACACCTCAAACTCCAATATCATGCCTCGCCATACTTTCCCCGCTCTCACCCCCCTAAGCCGGTCTCCGTCTCGCGAACTCCTCAAGATCCGTCCTCGTGGCAACACCCAACACAAACCTCCTCCTCTCATCTGTTACAACCGCAAACCCCTGCCTCTCACCACCCTCCACGCCCCCATTAAAGAACATCTCCAGCTCCTCCAGCGGCGTCTCCATCGTAATAACTTTATACACTTTCCCTTTCCTCCTGAACTTAGTCATCGCCTTGCTTACTTCATCCGTTTCTTGCACCGTGCCGGAAGCAAGTTGGGAGCGTAGGTTAGGGATAGAGAGGTAGCCTAGGAGGGCGCGGTTGGTGGGTGATATGACTGTGAGGTGAGTGTAGTCTCGTTCGAAGGCTGTGAGGAGAGCGTGGGAGATGGGGTCTGTGGGGTGGCAGGAGAGGGCTGAGGGAGGATCGAGGTCTTCTACAGTTGCCTGGGAAGATTATTAGTCACGAAGCTGGAAAGAGGATGCTATGGGTCATACTCCTCTGTACCGCACAGCTAGTTGTGAGAGAAGAGAGGGATTAGGAGAAGCTATTTCTGCCATTTTGCTGGCTGGGTCATTGGTACCGACGGGGATGGTATTCGACATTGTTGTGGCCATTATTGGGAGTTTTCGAGAACAAAGGCTTTTTGTTATGGTTCACGGACCTTGGAGGGGTATTTTGAGGTTGAGATTTCTGACGCCTTACTTGTACAAGTAACCATGGTACGATTTGATTGGTTGATCCACTTATAAAGATAAAACCACCTTTCTGTGATAATTTCCGATTTCCAGCTTATTATTAACTTCAAGTTTGTTTATAAAAGTGAGGCTCAACTTATAAATCCACCACGTCTACTTGTACTTGGCTGGATTGTCAAGGTATTCCACTCCGCTGTGACGATAAATATTAGTTACTTCTGTATGAGTCTAAGCCAAACGAGGAAGAAGCGGCCTCTCGCTTCTGACGTAGCTGGCCTGGCCTGGCCTGGCCCTGGCTGGCTTTAAGCCCGCCAAAAGGGTCGAGGGTCTCTATTAAACTAAACCCAGGATTACATTGCTCCATAAGTACCTAGGTACGGTACTTAGGTATTCAGTTAATATTATCAAGTGAAGTTCTGCGTTGATTGTGTCCATTGACCTTGCGCCTACCTGCACTGTACTGAATATTTCCCGTCGATTATTTCTGAAATCTGTGACCCTCATTATTCTTTACACCAGCAAGAATCACTACTGCTCGGGGATAAGGCTGTAGGATTCCCCTCCCCACCATACATCGATCTTGAGATTGAAAGTGGAACTTGGCTTTGGCTCCAAAGCTGCTCTTAGACTTCAAAATCCATTTTCATTCTAATCTGTTCTCAATTCTGCTTTCAGCCCTGTAAATGTGAATGTGAACTAACAATTATCACTATCAGAACCTCTAAAATGACTCGTAGTCTTACAGGATTACAATGGATCACATATATAGACATAATTATCCTTGTTGGAGCAGCCCCTCCAGAGAAGAAGCAAACGTGAAACTATATGCTAGGGACGAGGATATTGACTATAGAAGAATTGAAATGTAAATGAATTGCTCAAAGCCTAGTTTGTAACAATAATGACCTTCTTACTATATATATCACGTGAGCCACCTCCACCAATTACCCCTGTTTTTGCCGCAAGTTTTAGACGAGCACTTGACAAAACACTAGTAGTCTTCCTTCTAGAAGCCTTCAAATACCTAGTAGTAGCACGGCGCCTGTACGGATTTCTGCAACGGGTTTGTGGAATATATCTCCTACCGGCGAGCCTAGGTACTTTCAGACCCCGCCGCTACTGCCCCTGACTAAGGATCTAGTTTGAATATCTATATATATTGGAAGAATAGCCCGGAGTAGTCCCGAAAATCGCGAAAATCGCACGCACTCGCGATTCTTATTTTTTTTACCCTAAAGTCTAGATTATTACAGCCCGTCCAGATTATTACGGCCCGTCTAGATTATTACGGCCCATAGACCTATTTCCGGTTTTCTCCCGTTTTTGTAATATTATAGCCTATAGACCTACTCTACCCTATTTTTGCTACATGTCCTTTTCTACTTCCTACTTTCTACTTCTCTTCTTACTTTCTACTTTCTACTTCTCTTCTCTTCTTTCTTTTTATTATTGCTTTTCCTTTTTATATCTATAAGAGAGGGAGAAGAGGGGATAGAGGGAAAGAGAAGAAAAGGGAGGAAAGCTTTAATATAAAGCTTTATATATCTCTCTCTCTTTTATAAGTCTAATTTTCTTCTTACTACTAAATACTAATTCTCTATAGCTCTAATAGGAGTTTATATAGCTTTATAGATTATAATATACTATATAATCCTTGCTAGTATTTATTTTTAGTCTATAGAGAGGTTTTTAGTCTATTTAAGGGTCGCCTAGTATACTGCTATCTATAGTATATATAGTAGTTTCCTCTATTAACTTATAACTAATATCTAATAGTAGTCTCCCTTAAGGTAGAGGTTTTGCTAAGAGTACTACTACTCTTAGTAATATATACTTAGTTAGAGCTTATATATATTAGCATTATTATATAGTCTTCTTCGAGCAACGACGCTAATATATATTAAATACTTAGAAAAAAAGCATATTTAGAAGAAGAGAGTTTAGTTTAAGGATTTACACCTATAATCTATATTTTAGATATAGAGCTTAGATATAAAGCTTAGACTATTAATTTATAGACTTATATTCTATATAAGAGATATATTACCTTACTTTTTCTTTCCTTTCTATTCTTTTTCTTCTCTCTTTTCCTTTCTATCTACCCTTTTCCCTTTCTTATATCTATTTCTACTATAGATTTATCTCTTATATAAAGATATTATAGCTACTACTAGATATGCCTAGCTAAAGACTTTCCTTTATAGCCTTAAGTTAGTAGTTAGTATAAGATATATATATAATACTATATACTACCTCCCTTTTCTCTATCTTACTTTCTCTAATACTTTTTAACTTCTAGAATAGCTAATACTACTAACCTATAGTAAATATAGACCTAAATATCTATTAGACTTAATTAGGGCTTATATAGATTATTATAAAGAGATAGGATATAGATATAAATAATTAATAGTCTATAAGATATCTATAGCTTAATTATAACCTTCTACTAGATAAACTTAAGGCCGCTTAGGCTACTAGGGCTGCGGAGATTACTATAGAGAGAGAGGAATAGATAAGAAGAAACTATAAGAGGAGAGAGTATAATTAAATCTATTCTCTAGTTATATTTATATTAAATTTTAACCTAAACCTCCTAGTATATTCTATTAGTGATTTTATAGTTAAGTGTTAGTACTATTAGGTAGTATATTAGTAGAGTAAAGAGAATAAGTAAAAGTAGTTCCTAAAATACTATATACTTAGAGATAGAGTATTAGAGTAGTTATAGTCTTCTCTGCGCAAGTTATAATCACTTCTAGATAATCTTACTCTATAAGCCTGCGTATTCTAGACTAATATTTATAAATATAACTCTACTCTTACTTTTACTTTAATTAGCTATTATCTAGATAAGCAGATTAGGCTCTAAGGAGAGGTTTAGTGCTTTTAGATTTATAGGGAGCTCTTTTATCTCTAAGGGCCGCTATAGCCTAAAAATAGTACTATACCTACTTTTACCTAGCTCTTCTTTTACGATTCTACTTATACTATAGATATATAGGCTAATTAGTACTTAAATCTTAATTATACTATTCTCCTAGACCTTTTATATATACTTATAGACTATAATCCTTTCCTACCGCTTTACTAGACCGCCTATAAACGCCTAGTAGAGCCTATAGATAGCAAGTTTTAACTAGCTATTAATCTGTAAATATATCTTATTATAGAATTAGGCGCAGATTATTACTAAGAGAACCTACTAACTAGTAATAAGATTATAAGTATTTTATTAGATAAGTTTAAGGGTACCTCCTGCTATAATATTCTCCTAGTAGTTTATAACCCTCGCGGTTAAAAGCTACTATTAAATTATATCTACCTATTATATATAGTATATATACCTCTATACTATATCCTTCTCTTTCCTTATAGCAATTATAGATAGTATTATAAGATATAGCTATGCTCTAACTAGTTTAAATAAAAGAAGACCTATCTAGAATAACTCTAGTTTTATAGGTTCTATTTATATATTTATAATAGCAAATACTCCTATCTCTTCCGCGCTTGCTAACTATTCTAGTAGTACTATATTAATATATTTACCTCTTATAAAGCTACAATATTAGATTAGTTATATAGCTATTAGTAGAATATCTATACAAATATATATAATAGGTTATAAGACTAGTTAGTTGCTATAAATATAGACGTAGCTAATCTAGGCTATTAGATTATACTTCTATTAAGTTTTATAAGTAGTAATTACTTTATATAATAGCTATTTTAAGACTCTATAGCTATTATCTAGTATTATAAAACACTAACCTTTTTTCTAACTTTTATAGCTAATCCCTAATAGCTAGAGATAGTCTAGAATCTGCTTTTAGGTTAATAACCTACTAACTGCCTAGATTTAGTTGCTTATATCTTTTATCTTAAGTTTAAGGTATTTCTTATAAAACTTAAGGATAGGATTTTCGGTCTATATTAAGCTCACACCTATTTAGTTAAGTACTAGAAGTATAGTCTCTCTTATATATATACTCTTCTCTAGCTTATAGCTAATGCTCTATTTATTATATCTAATTGTGTTAATAAAGTGATTTGTGCTAAGCTCCTTCTACCTTACTAGGGTCCTAGGATCCGCGAGTTAGTTCTTAGCTATATAATTTATAGACTATATAAAGAATATAATCTAAATGCTCTATATATAACCTATATAACTCTAACTAGTTCATTAAGATATTTAAAGAGTTTCTCTAAGCTATTTTTACTTATTATAATTATCTATAAAGACTACTATCCTTAATATTACTATTAGGAGAATAGTAATACTTTTATAGTCCTAAAACTAGGCTATCTAGGTAAGGTAATTACTTTAGATAATAGCTAGATAGTTTTATATAACTTATATCTCTTATAGAAGTATAGCTATTACTTAAACTATAAGATTTGCGCTATAGTCTAGGCAATTAAGTATATCTATAAGTATATATATAAGAGTATAGACTATACTACTATAATAGTTAGTTCTACTAATAATAAGATAGAGTAATATATTTCTAGGCGCTATATTAGTCCTATAAAAGCTATCTAGCAGATCCTTAAGTTCTATATATATAGGTAGTATCCCCCTATTAAGCACCTGCCAGTTCACTTTCCTAGTTAGCATATAGTCTACTTTACCTCTAATTTAACTTCTTCTTAGCTTATAGATAAGGTTAAGCGCTCTTAGTTAAAGCTTATAGCTTTCTTTCTCTATAATAAGTAGTTTAAGTCTGCTTAGTAGTACTTATATTTAGATTTCCTAGGTTAATTAGTCTAGAATAATAAAACGCATCTATAGTAGATATACTAATAAGGTTTTAGTATAAAGATTAGCTAAATATATTACTATAGTCCTATTTCAGGTAAGCGGTTCTATTTATAGCTCCTTTTAACTATAGTCTATAGGCCTTAGTCTTTTAAGGATCTCTACTTTATTAATAGCGTCTATTACTTAACCTACTATATAGCTTATATTACCTATAGATTAGCTAAGAATAATTAAGAGTAGTACTCCTACTTTAATAAAGTAGTTCTCTTTACTTCTAGATAAAGGTTATAGACCCTTTTCTTAACTAGCCTTTACTAGAATATAATTACTAACCTATTAATGCTTTAGACCTGCTACTATATTCCCCTCTATAAGAATTTACTCTACTACCTTTAAAATACGCCTGCTTTCTTTTCCTTAGTCCTTATAGATCTATACTATAACTATAGTCTATAGTGTATTACTAATAGGCTAATAAATCTCTAGTAGTCGCTTATAAATATTACTCTCCTAGAAAATATCTTTAATTAGTCTATTCTAAATTAGAATATAGTTATATAAGAGTAATAAGCTATAAACTAATACTAGGCAGCTAAGATATAAGTATAGCTTAATATAGATTAGCAGGCTTGCTTTTAGATAATTACTTAAGTAGTTATAAATAATCTATAAATAGCTTACTTTTACCTTTAGGGCCCTAGTCGGACTAGAAAGACCTTTCTATATAAGACTCTCTATTACTACTTCTATGCTTAAGGGAAATAAGTGCTCTATATAACTTTTATAGGTATTATAGCCTTGCTTTTACCTAATAGGCAGACTTCTTATTTTTAATTTAAGATTCTAATTAACTTAAATAAGATATTTATTAGTTTAATTTTAAAGTTAAGCATACTAGCTAAGGAGCTAAAAAACATTAATCTAATTATCTAGAATAAGGTTCTAATATAATATAAGTACTACTTTAAGATAATTTACTGCCTATTAGTTAACTTATAGTCTATTATAGATAATTTACTTTTTAGCAGCGTACTAGTTCTACTTAGCAGGGATTTCGCATACATTCTACTAGTTATTCTATAAGGCTTACGCGTAGATATTATAGGAGCATACTTATAATAGTTATTTATATAGCTATAGCTCTATTAGTTGCACCTATAAATAAATATACAAGTCTATAATGCTACTAGCCTAGAGGATTAGCACTTTATATAGTAGATTAGCTAGTTATCCTATATGCCTAAGCTAAATAGTATAGTAGAGCTCCCTAAATATATCTTATAGATATCTAAAATACTAGAACTTATCTATAAAGTATATTCTAATAAGCTACTCTTCCGCCCTCTTATAGCTAAGTCGCCTTTCCGCTACCGCGTTATCCTCTCCCCTCTTAACTAATCTATAAATAAGCTAAACTTAATTATTCTTAACTGTTTTTCTAGTTATTTATAGACTTATAACTCGGTTAAGACTATAGACTTAGAAGAGAGAGAAGATATTAATAAGCTTCTAGTCAAGTACTTATAAAGTATTAAGATTATATTCTTACCGCCTTCTTAGCTAAGTCTTAAGGTTAGTATACCTATAATACTTTTATAAAATCTAAATTAGAAGAAGGGTCTCTATAATAAGTCCTATATAGTAATTATAAAACTATAGAACTATTATATTAAGGGATGTCTAATAGGAGAGGATTTTAATAAGGAGCTATAGATAATTCCTTAGATTAAACTCTTTTTAGGTAAGAAGGATCTTACTTTTATCTTAACCTATAAGTAGTTTCTAGTTTGCGTTTACTTTATAATAATAATTAATAAGGCTTAAGGGCAATCTTTTAATATAATTAGGTTAGATTTATAAACACCTATCTTCTATTATAGGTAGTACTATATAGGGTTTTTATAGATATTATCTACAGATATTTTATATATTCTTCTCCTTCTAGATATAAGCTAGACTACTAATATAGTATAGCTAGAAGTATTATAAGACTTATAATAAACTTAAGTTTTTTTACTTATAGCTTAAAGTTAGAGTTTTATAAGTTAGGAGTTAAAGTTTTTAGGTTATTATTTATTTCTGTTTACTATTATATATTATATACCTTATATAAGGGACCTATTATAGGATTTATAACTATATGCTCTCCTTAATTAAATTATATAAGTTCTAGCTTACCTCTTATTCCTGCCTTACTATCTTTCCCTTCCCTTTCTAGTTTACTACTACTAGTATATTCTTATCTATATTATCCTTATCCTCTATCTCCTCTTAGCGCTAAACTATCCTCTTCTTCTCCTTTAACTTATCTATCTCCTTTATATATAATACTACTAACTATCTATAAAGCTTAGCATACTTATAAGCATATGCTACTAGTATAAGTCAGGATAGAATACCTATATAATATATAAGATTTATTTATAAAGTAGAGGAATTAGTTAGGAATTACTTATAGACTTTGAGTTTACTAACTTTATTTTTGCTAGAAGTAACCTAGTTAACTATATAAGGACTAGGAGTAATCTAGTCCAAGCCGCGAGCCTAATAAGAAAGGTAATAGAGCGCTATTAAAGAAGAGGCTAGAGCTAGAATAGACTTTTAGTAGCGAGGGCAGAATAAAATAATAGCTAGAGTAGTAGTAGTAAAGGTAGTAGCAGGGCCTATATATATTAGTAATATAATAGTCTATAAGTTTAATAATAGGTTACTAATAAAAAGAATAGCAAGTTACCTTACTACTATAGTAGCAGTTCGCGTAACTACTACTAAAGTAGCTTATAGAAGTAATATATAGAGTCTAGGATCTGCAACTATAATTATAATACTTATAAGGCTATTATATAACTAAGCTATGCTTCTATATTAGAGGTATAGTTAGTTTTAATAATATAGCCTTTATAGCCTATAGAGAGTTAGAGGCGCAGAAGAGCAGCTAATTATATAATAGTATTAGATAGGTTAGTAGGGCCTAGCAGGTTATTAATTATAATAGACTATATACTATTAGTTATAGATCTAGAATAAGAGTTATAAAACTTATAGTAATAGTAATAGGCAGAGCACTAGCTAGAATACTAGGCTATATATTATTAGTTATAGATTTAATAATAGGGGTTATAGGACTTATCAAGATAGTAGCAGGCGTAGTAGAGATAATAGGCTATATATTATTAGTTATAGATCTATAAATAGAGGTTATAGAACCTACTAGAGCAATAGTAGGCGTAGATATAGCAGTAGATATAGTAGTAGACATAGTAGTAGCAGGGCTAGCAGTTAGGGAAGTTAGAGCCTATATATTATTAGTCACGTGTCTAGGTCACAGGGA
>QGMF01001033.1:0-11108 GCA_007821475.1 Lachnellula arida
TTTATTTGATTATAATAAAATATTAATACCTTATAAACTTTAATATAATTAGTAAAGATTAATAAGCTAGCTAAGCGCTTTAATTTAATCTAGGTTGCACTAAATTTAACCTATAAATAGTAAAAAGTGTGTTTAAAAATGGTACTAAAAAAAAAATAGGTCAGAAAACCAAATTTTTCGGAAAAACAGGATTAACCTGCAAGACACTGTATTTTCAAGTCTCTGTGGGTGATCGAGAATAGGCAGCTAGATCGGATTCGATACGGCTTTATATTTCATCGCCCATTCGGGTCACTGCCACTTTCGGGCGAGGCAAGGCACGACTTCTTGGCACCATGGCATGGCATAGCTCAGCCTTGTCGAGCGAGGTTGAATAGCAAACATTGAAGTATTGCTGTTGGGTGATTGGAAGAATTTTACGATAATTGCTAACTCGGGCTGTAAATGATGAGGCTACGAGCACGGCCACGGTGAGACTGCCATCCGCCAAGGAGAGGTGGACTCCAACTAGGAAGGCTTCGAGAAGGCTGAGAAAGAAGGATGTTCGGTGGGTAACACGGCCACGGATCGGTCACCAGATGATGGATATTTTTCAGGGTCCAGTGCAGTGCAGTGCTAATAAACAAGCTAAGCTCGGGCAGAAGACCAACCGAGAAGAAGAGGCTGCGAACTTTGATACTGTACGGAGTATCTGCATTGTCGAATCAAATACCCGACATCTGAGATGTCGTTGCCCGATGCGAGTGTAGGAAAGAAAATAGGTGAGGGATTACTTTTCCAGCAGCCCTTGAGAGCTCCGTATCTGTCCTCTACTGTATTGCAAATGATGGCATTCTCATGCGAGCATGCGGCGTTGTGGCTCTGGTGTTGAAATACGAACGAGTAAGACGAGTAAGACGTAAAGACTCGGGAGCTGGAGGAGAGATGATGTCGTTCAAGGCGGATCGACGTTAGGAATCCATACTTGGGGATAGATTAACAGATGTCAACAGGGATTAGATATGTCTCTATGTTTCCGGGCGGGATTAGCGTATAGCTAAGCTTTTGTGGATCACTCACTAAAGGGTCCGGGTGCTCCCCTCTCCACGGGTCTTTATCCGTACAGTACTGGTGGTACCTACTTCTAGTTTCATACGTATAGTAGGCGCAGCAGTAGAGTCACGAGGCTTTCGACTGTTACTCCGTAATATGCGCCCTTTTCGAGTCGATGATGATTATCCGTGAGGCAATAAGCTAGATCATCTTCCTTTTTGAGTGTAGCCTTTGTATATGCAAGAGAATACAGCTCCTGGAGTTCCCGAATCATTCAATCCAGCAGGGTGGCAAGGCAAGGAGATATAAAAATCGTCTCATATCTGTCTCGTAACAACCATCACATTGCAGAAACGTTTCTTCTTGACGCTTTGACCGATTAGCCAGTCAGCCAGTCAGACAAATACAGCACAGCACACGAAATCGATAAATCATCTTACTGCACAGCACAAATCTGCCTGTAGAGCAGAGCCTGGCCTGTCCTGTCCTGTCCTGTACCAACCCTTGGCGATCCTTGTTGCTTCTTCCCCGCCAATTCCACGCTAGCTACATACCGCATTCCTCCCTACCTACATAAATCCCCAAGCTCCCATCACACCACACCACCACGCCATTCCATCCTTCCTCCTACATAAACAAACAGCTATACGAGTACTTACTTCGCAAGTAACGAAGTGAAGTACCTTTACACATCCGCTTCCATATTTACATTTACACATCCCCAAAATGACTTCCACTCTCGATTCCAGAGACGACGGCGACCTCACCAAGCACGGCGCAGCTGGTCCATCAACAAACGGTGCTTCTGGCTACCGGCCTCCACAGTCTCGTACTCCTGGTCGCAATGATAATCCGATGGTCAATGTCGAGCCACCAAAAATGGAAGATCTCCAACCTGATTATGCCCAAACACTCCATGCGGACGATGCTAGCGCACACGGATGGTATGGTTCTATGAGTAGGTTGCGCCTCGAGATGTGGCAAATTTATAATCACTAACACATGTGCTCAGTCAACACCCTTGGTTCATGTATTGGAAATTTGGGCGCTATTCCATGCTGTGTTATCTGTCCTAATCCCTACAAACCTGTCTCGCAGGGTAATGTCGGCTTGGTTACAAAATTCGGTAGGTTCTATCGGACCGCCAATCCTGGCCTCGTCAAGATCAACCCTCTCAGCGAACGTCTCATTCAAGTCGATGTGAAGATCCAGATTGTTGGTACGTACGCCGGTCAGCTAGGTACCATCACTGTTACTAATACACTCCATAGAGGTTCCCAAGCAAGTCTGCATGACCAAGGATAACGTCACTCTTCACCTGACCTCAGTCATCTATTACCATATCACATCCCCACACAAAGCGGCATTTGGTATCTCCAACGTTCGTCAAGCTCTTGTCGAGCGTACTCAAACAACCCTTCGTCACGTTGTTGGTGCTCGCGTTCTTCAAGACGTGATCGAGCGCCGTGAGGAAGTTGCGCAATCGATCGGAGAGATCATCGAGGATGTGGCTTCAGGATGGGGTGTGCAAGTCGAAAGCATGCTTATCAAGGATATCATCTTTAGCTCCGAGCTCCAAGACTCGCTCTCCATGGCCGCTCAAGCCAAGCGTATTGGAGAGTCCAAGGTTATTGCTGCACGTGCTGAAGTCGAGTCCGCGAAGCTTATGCGACAAGCCGCCGACATCTTGTCCAGCGCACCAGCCATGCAAATCAGATATCTCGAAGCAATGCAAGCCATGGCCAAATCCGCCAATAGCAAAGTTATCTTCTTACCGGGCGCTTCACAAGTGGGATCCCAGATGGCTTCAGCCTTCGCCGGAGAAGGATCAGAGCATGGCGGTGCTACTGCCGCTCAGAAGTATGATAATGACTTTGGAGGTACTGGCTCCGGTTTCCAGCAGGCACTCAATGCCCACGTTATCGAAAATATCTAAGCGACAGATGCTGATGATATCTGTGTTGTAGCATGGTCTACTTGAGTTAGCATGACACCTGCTTTCTCTTACCTCGCAATAAAACCGCGAACATAACATGTACTTTTATCTGCCGTTTCATACGCGTTGGTAATAATGATGGATGGGTTTTCAATGGGTTTCGTTATGGGAATACCCATCTTTTTCTTTTACGGTCTTTGGTGGCAAGATACCCAGTCGTTAACGTTTGGTTTTGATTTGGCTTGGACAGGTAGTAAATAAAACGAAGATATTTTTGCAAAAAACCTTTTTTGGTGTGATATTATTCCTTCCCTAACTGCTTAAGTCATTCTCTCATTATCAGCCACTGTTTAGGCAGCGACTGCCTGCTAAATTGCCCTCTGTCGCTTCGGAAAAACCGTTCTAAAGGCTCGCCTGCATGATGGATGCACTTTACAAACCAAACCCCTTTTTTCACTCCTACCTAAATCTTTAAATAACATGCATTTACTATAAATCTACGACAAGACCAGGTAACTCGTACACCTTCACTCTTCATAAACTTCCTATTCCGAAGACCTTAGGGCAGGGCTAGGTTCGCTAAATAAACCCCCCCTCTCTCTCTACTTAAGCCAGGATGGCAAAATTACGGAGGGAGTGAGTGATTAACTGGAAAGGGGAGGAATGGATAGGATGGATAGATAGATGGGTATAAGTATAAAGTATAAATAACTATAGCTGTTTAATTTTTGGCAGGGGGTGGGTGCTGTCCTACTAAGAGCCGGAGTTAAGCCAGACGTATTGTATATATATATCAAAATAAGAACAATGTGTTTCAAAATGGGGAGTAGAGTATCACGGATGGCTCGACGGAAAATTCAATGAAGAAGTTCTGCGAATCTCCAGCGCCGTTAGGATTTATCTAGTGCAAGAAGGGTTGTGAGCGGCGTGGTATTCTAATATATTTTTTGCTCTTTTTTTAATATATTTTTTACAGGTTTTTTGGGGTTGGAACTGACGGGACGGGACGGGACACAAATGCCTGGAAAGTACGGAGTAAGTTGCTGAAAATCGGGATGCGGGAACTTGGCTGTTATACGGAGTAAGACAGTCAGTTATTCACTTACTGTACTGGCGTATGTGAGTCGGTGGGTTGCGGTGGATGATCTTGGCTCGGCTCTTACAGTAAGAGTTCTGGATGATTTCTCTTGAGTATTGGGAATATCCTTCGTTCCTTGATATCGTAGATGGTTTGAAATTGAGCACTGGGAAAGACAGACGTTTTTTCGGGATTTTGGATGAGGAGATGAATGGCTTTTGACCCTGGATGTTAGGGAACGTGGAAGAGCAGGCTGTGGAAGAGGGTCTATGTCCTGGGGTTTCGCACGCCATTCTCATGACAAGAAATCACTAATAGATTTAGCATTTGAAAGAGCTTCGATTATTGAGACTGTACAGACGTACAGACGTACAAGCAGAATCGGAAATGCCGTTGAAATTTTGGCCCAGCATACTCCTCACTACTCCCCCGATCTTTCCACAAATCAATCGCCCTTTGGAAAAGAACTCCGCATCGAGTGGGAAAATGAAACCCAAACTTTCATGGACAGCTCCACTTGAGCGACGAGACTAATCACTAGCATATAGTAAGAAATATGGAAATCATACTCGATAGTTGGCGTTGTATTCCTCTTGGACAGCCTACCAACTGTGGCATAAAAGTAGCCCCGAGCAATAGCATCTCTATTTCCCAAAACCTTTCTCGACTCCAGGCTATCCCCAAACGCCAGTCATTAGTCATCTCGCTGTTTTACGCCTTCTTGAACCAGCTTTCTATATCCACCTCCATCTAGACTTGCTCTTTCGGTTGTTGATCGGTTTGCGCTTCAAGACCCACAGCCTGCTTTTTCAACCCTTCTGTAGTATTCGCCATCGCCTGTCTCTCAGCATCCCCATCCGGTTTTCCAAGCACCCTCGTAATCACATCTAAGATCTCCGTCTGATCTTCCTCGCCAAAACGGCCTTCCATCTCCTGGATAATAGTGTTCAGATTCTCGAGCTTTGTAGGTCGCAGATTCAGCATCATGATGACCTCTCCTTTGGTAATCTCCCAGCGCCGTAGCTCCTTGAGAAGGGTGCGGATCGTTTCATCGTTGTAGGGTATCGGCTGGCATGCGAGAGGTGAGGGGGCTTCGCGAAAGTACTCGAGAAGCTATAGAACTATCAGAGCTAAACTTTGTAATCATCTTCAGATTTCACCAACCTCTTTCCGGAGTGTCCATAGGTTTCCTGGTCTTCTCACCACGTTTTCCGGGATCTTTCCATTCTTGTCCTTTTCGGCGTACTTTCTGATGTCCTGGTATCTTTTCCCCTGGTCGACGAGATGGGTGTAGACCTCATAATTGGTCAGCGTTGCCGACTGTGCCTCTAATATCTTCATGGTGGGTCGCCGTCAGAAGTTTCGATGATGTGTGACGTTGGAGGACAAGAGTTGCACGACTGCCAATAGATTTGGCTGCATTGCCGTCGCAGTTGCATGCAGACAAACGCCGCATTTTTATTTCTTTTGCAGCCTTGCATCGACCCCACCATCGAGCTAAACCCAATTAGTTTAGACTAGTCAGGTTTCTTTGAAGCATGAAAAACTTAGTTTAGTTTGCACGACCGACGGCACCAAAAATTTAATTCTGTCATTCATCTCATCCCACGTCCAACATTTAAATGGACATTACATACCAGCAACACCTTGTCCTTCTCTTCCTCCCATCCCCATAACCTCCCTCTCTTCTCTTCTTTTGCCTCTTCCTGCCTACTCTACTCTCACCATCTCATCCATCTTGACGCATTTGCCGCGGCTACCTACTTTTCGACAAAAGCCCAGAACAAAACGCCTTTTTTATCTCTCTTCCACCTCCACTAGCTTCTAATCTAATATCCGCTGCCATGGTTCGCAATATGGTTGTCCTCGGAGGCAACTCCCATCCTCAACTTGTTCACGCCGTCTCCGAAATCCTGGGCGTCCCTCAGTGCAACCGTATCCTTAACAAATTTTCAGTCGGAGAAAGCCGCTTGGAGATTCAGGACTCTGTTCGCGGCAAAGATGTCTACATCATCCAGTCAGGAGGTGGTAAGGTCAATGACAATTTCATTGACCTCTGCATTATGATCTCGGCATGCAAAACTGGGTCTGCGAAGCGTGTCACCGCCGTCCTTCCTCTGTTTCCCTACTCTCGACAGCCTGATGTGCCATATAACAAGACTGGAGCCCCTCTCTCCAGAGCCCCTACAGACGTCAATAGAAGCGATTTCACCTTCGAAAGTCGGCCTGCCACGCCTGGGCCAAATCAACCACAGAGTCAAGGCCTCTCCAATGGGCTTGATGGCCTAAACAAGAAACTGGGCAAAACCTCAATGGATCAGCAAAATGGAACCACCTACACGAATGGTATTGCGCCACCACGACGATCCAACACTATGGATCCGATCAATGACCGTGGTGGGCGTGACCGTGGTTCCTCCCTAGGCTCGCAGACCCCAACAACAGGCCCTGCCTTTACAACCCATGACTACGCAAATGCGGGCCAATTCAGCCAAAGCTTCTTCCAACCCAAAACAGGATATAAGCAATGGGTGGCACAGGCTGGAACGCTTGTGGCTGACCTTTTGACCTGTGCTGGTGCGGATCACATAATTACAATGGACTTGCATGACCCGCAATATCAAGGATTCTTCGACATTCCTGTAGATAACTTGTATGGGAAATCATCCTTGAAAAAGTACATTCAGACCAGGATACCGGACTTCAAAAATGCCGTTATTGTCAGTCCAGATGCTGGTGGGGCAAAGAGGGCTACAGCCATTGCGGACGAGCTCAATGTGGAATTCGCATTGATCCACAAGGTAAAAGTTCCCCAAACCCTAAACTTGCGCAAACTTATATCCGCTAGGAACGTCGCCCGACTCGTATTACAGACCGCCAAAATGCCACCATGATGTTGGTTGGAGATGTCGCGAACAAAGTAACCATCCTCGTGGATGACTTGGCGGATACTTCGAATACCATTACAAGAGCCGCAAAGTTGTTGAAAAAGGAGGGCGCAACAAGGGTCTATGCCCTACTCACCCACGGTATCTTCAGCGGAGATGCTATCGCCCGTATCAATGCGTCCGCTCTGGACAAGGTCGTGGTAACCAACAGCGTACCGCAAGATGAACATTGCCGCTTGTGTCCGAAGCTGGAAGTTTTGGAGGTCGGCCAGATCTTCGCCGAGGCAATTCGTCGTGTCCATCATGGAGAATCCATGAGTACCCTTTTCTGGGACTAGGTCAGGCGTTTCTCTGCACCTAGGGTATTTTCGTTTGTTCGGGGGGCATGCATTCTCAATCTTGGCGTTTAATAAGGAATCATTAATGGGCGTTGGCCATCATGGGTAGTGAGCAGTGAGCAGCGAGCTTTCGTCTTGCCGTGCCGACCATGTGCCAGATACAATTGCTATACCCATCAACCGCTTTGCGGATCATACTGACTTCCAATGATCTCGGAAGACTTAGACGGCCAGTATATTTGGCTTCCACTGAACGCTTCCCAAGTGCTGGATTAGGCGTGGCGTGACGTGGCGCGTTGCATTTGTCGTTTTGTCAATAAAGAACACTAAAACTTGGAGAAAGATTATGGATGAACTGAGTGATGATCTGTACAATTTGTGTGTAACGAAGAGTGATACAGCAACATGTAACATGACAACAGAGTTTACAAATGTCTTCCAAACCACGAATTTCGAACTGTTAGTTCTTTCAATGCGGCCAAGGTGCTATAACATGTAGAGATGAAGCTTCTTGTCAAAGCCATTCTCCACCGAGCACCATAAATAGACTCAGACCTACATGAAGAAGAACCTCAACAGTTCAAACAATTATATTTCCATGTACTGTAGCTCCAAACTTTATTTGCCCGATATACCAAATACACCCAATCATCAAACACCCATTACCACCTCCCAGCCACCAACGTCTCCACCCACCTCACCTCACATAACCCCACAACCGCCCTCACTCAACCCCGCTCCCGCTCCCCCCACACTCCGCACGGCAGTCCTACACACATCCTCCCACACCTCGGCCAGCAACTCCCCGCTCACAGCACTACACTCCATATACTTATCGCACCGCAGCTCCTGCGCCACCCGGTACGCTTCTTGCGGGTACATAATCCCGTTCGGATCGTGCTCTGATCTGAGGTCTCTTTTTAGGCCTAGGAGGAGCACGGGTAGGGAGTCTGCGAGGGAGGGGAATGTGAGGGGGATTTGGGGGGTCCACTGGATGGGTGTGGTAAGTAAGTAAGTATATCATATTATTTCATATAATAGTACTTCTGGATGATATAATATAAGGGTGTACGAGTAATTTATTTGTAATGAAGGGGAAATAAAAGAGGGGAGGGAAGACAAACCAGGCGTTGAACATTCATCAAAGAGAGGCGCGAGGAGATATCGTAGCATAGGATAACGACATGGGGCGTCAACAGAGTCCAGGACTCAGGCGATGCTGTGTCGTACAGCTGGAAGCGGTAGGGGGTGCCTTTGACGCTTATGTCGAAGACGAAAGGCTGGTTTATGTCTTTTAGCAGCGGGATTAGGTTGTGTTTTGGTAGTGAGGAGGAATTGTTGTTGGGGCCTTGGCTTATTCGTCTGAGGGTTGTACGGTAAGTATATGTTTATACGGAGTAAGACAAGGCGAGGCTGGAGGAGAGGAGAGGAGAGCTTGATTGAGAGAGAGAGACGAACGAGAGAAATGTCGACTTTCCACACTCAGCGTCGCCGAGGAGTAGGATGTTGACTTCAGGAGCATCAGCCATTCTCCCTACTATACATGTCTACTTTCCTCGGAAGAAAAGTGAAAAGCTCGTGAGATCTACTCTACTTGTATCAAAAGTCCTTATCGGACCCCTGTAATATTCACGTGCTGATAAACATCTACATATAAAAAAACTCGGGACCAACCTCCGATGACTCTCCCTCTGTCTCGATTATCCACCCTCGAGTCAAAGAAGGGCATGCGGCCACTCCCCTCCCAAACCCTCAAGAAACTTGAAGCAATTCGGGTTTCCAAAGCCCACTTCCACATGTCCCGCAGCAACCGCTGGAGACGGCCAAAACTAGACCCCAAAACAACAGGCGCGAAAGGCGTGCATAAGATGCAGGTGGAAGGGCAGGAGGAGACGGATTATAGTGCGTGGAGCCAGGAGAAGTTGATTGAGCGCGTTACACAGCTGGAGCAGGAGTTGAAGAATAAGAACCAGAGGTTTGTTAGCTCTAATATCTGCTTCATGTACTTATTTGCTAATAAGAAAAAGCATAACTACTACTTCACCACCACCACAAAAGAAATCCTGGAAAAAGCCCCGTAACGAACGGGTCTTTGACCCTTCGAAATATAATACTCGTCTGGTGGCATTCAAGCTCGCATATCTGGGAAAGAACTACAATGGTTTCGAATGGAGTTCTAACCAGGTTACTCCACGCACTACTATTGAAGAAGAGTTATGGAAAGCGCTGAATAAAACCCGGCTTATTTTTCCGAAAGGCAGTCATCCGTTGGATCCCGGGGAAATTGATTGGGAGGGGACCGAGTATAGTAAGTGTGGGAGGACGGATAAGGGTGTGAGTGCTTTTGGGCAGGTTATTGGGATACGGGTGAGGAGTAATAGGCCTTTAGGGAAGAGAAGGGGGAGTGGGAGAGGTGCTGAGATTTTGACGGAGGCGGCAGGGGATGTCCTGGGGGAAAGTGAGAATGAGGGAATGGAAGAGCAGGATTTGTGCCATACGCTACCAAGGGAGAATGGGATGGAGATCTCCGCGCCACCTCTTGCTCCCTCGAAAAAGAAGTATGGGTATGAGCCGCAAAACGACTCTCTGCTCGATCCGAATTTCACCGAATCTCTCAACTTCGATCCCATCAAGGACGAATTACCGTACTGCGCGCTCTTGAACCGACTTTTACCGCCAGATATACGGATTCTAGCCTGGTGTCCATTCCCGCCAGCCGATTTCTCAGCACGATTCTCGTGTAAGGAGAGACAGTACAAGTACTTTTTCACAAATCCATGCTTCACCCCTATGCCAGACAACTTGGAACCGGACGGCTCAAACAAAGCGCAAGGGAAGATGAAAGATGGCTGGCTAGATATTGAAGCTATGAAGCAAGCGGCAAAGCTATTTGAAGGCCTTCATGATTTCCGGAATTTCTGTAAAGTGGATCCAGGAAAGCAGATCACGAATTTCGATCGTAGGATATTCTACGCTGATATCGTTGAAGAAACCGACAGGATATCAGGCGCTGAATACGTACGCGACGCTGGCTTCTTCCCCGAAGAAAAAGCACCAGGACAGTATTCCACCGGTCCACGCGTCTACAGCTTCAACCTCCACGGCTCAGCCTTTCTATGGCACCAAGTTCGACACATGGTCGCTGTACTGTTTCTCGTCGGACAAGGTCTCGAACCACCATCCATCATCTCGGATCTTCTCGACGCGGAGAAGAATCCCCGACGGCCTATATACGAAATGGCATCCGACACGCCGCTCGTCCTCTGGAACTGCATTTTCCCGCGCGAAGACGACCCGCTGCGTAAAGACGCCATGCAATGGCATTACATTGGTGACGAGCCGGGGAACGGGGATGCGAAATACGGGACTGATGGCCTTATGGACAACCTGTGGAAAGTGTGGCGGGGTAGGAAGGTTGATGAGATGCTTGCTGCTGCTCTGATGTCCGAAGTTCACTATAATAATGGCGCAACGGTAGAGAAATTGATTGCGGGTAAGAGCAAGCTGGGGAGGAGCCAGAAGGTGTTTGATGGTGGTGATGAGCCGCGATTGCACGGGACGTATGTACCTGTTATGAGGAAGATGTTGCTGGAAGATGTGGATACTATTAACAACAAATACGCTCTCCGAAAGGGGTTCAAAGATGCAGCGGATATGAAGGAGCAGGGTTATAGAAAGAGGCTTTATTTGGCGAGGAAAGGGGAAGAGGTTGATGAGTCGGTAGATGAGTTGGTAGACCAGACAGTCTGTGTAGACATAGCATAGCAAGATACCCATCTCCTCCAAACCATTAAAAATTTCAACCCATCCCATCCATCCACCCATTCAACAAAAGC
>QGMF01001034.1:0-11071 GCA_007821475.1 Lachnellula arida
AAAAGGAAGAAGAGTCGAATAGGGACGTCTCCAAGGCGTTATAAAGACAATTTATGGAAGGAAGGCCTGTATGCACACTGGTATTACGCGCTAGGTAAAAATCACTTCTAAAGGGTGATAAGCTGACGTCCTTCTATACATTTGAGCTTCTATATTTTATTTAAGCTATAGTTTAAAGTATCTGGAGAAGCACTAGATCTTAATCGGACGGCCGGATTGCTTATCAAGGTGTTATATCACTAGTTTCACTAGGTATCTTGTATGAGGCAACCCGAGGCTTCTACTGTACATATTAATAGATTTCGTTCCAAAACGACCCTATGGTATAAAGCGGCCCAATTTGCAGAAGTTAACACTAACTGACTTCTGGGAGCAAAGCACAATAGGGCACTAGGTAAAGACAAGAGACGTTTCGTTTTCCTCTGAGACAGGAATGGCAAGAATCAAGGCACTTCTCAAAGCACATTACCACAGAAGCAAAATCACCCCAAGACTCATCAAGTATCATTCCTTCCCTTCAAACCTACATCTAGAACCAACCAGCCAGTCAACCCCTACCAAGGCACAGCTCTCGGCCCCTGCACATCCCTCCACTGCCCATCCACCCCAACGCCCCCGCGACTATCCCTCACCTCCCCCACCGCCATCTCACCCACCCTCATGCGCCTAAACCCCCATTTCCCAACCGCCCACACCAGCCCAATCCCTAAACTCGTCGCCAGCGTTGGCGGCGCCAGCAGAAACGCCGCACCACTAAACACACCCCCAAGAGCAGACGCGCCCACAGCCGCGACAATCGATCCCACCAGCGCGTACCGCGCATACCGCACCACGCGCCAGAATACAAATATGCCTATGTAGCGTAGGGAGCGCAGCAAGGCGCGCGTGCGTAGGTGTGCGGGGCGTGGGGTGGAAGACGAGTTGGGTGAGAAGAGGAAGTGGATGTTTCTTTTCGCGGAGGCGAGGGCGGAGGAGGAGCGGAGGTTGGCTTTGGTGTCTGTGTCGACGTTTGGTGATGAGGATGTGGATGGAGGGGCAATTGGCTCTGCGGGGGTTCCTCTGGAGGGAGACATGGTTATGTTATTATTGCTGTAGTGTAGAGGAGCAGAATGAATGGTATTTGTATGGAGTATGGAGTGAAAAGAAAGGGATATCAACGATGGGTTAGCTTAGTAAGCGATGGCGGGCAGGCAGATGACGTCGACCTCTTTCCCTCTGTACTTCGTATCATTTTCTTCAAATTCCAACCACCTGTATTTCGAATTAGAAAGCTTCTCGGGCCTCGACATCTTGGGCCTCAACATCTAAGAATTTCAAAAAAGTGAAACGCTCGCTGGCAGAAGCGCGTTCCGCATGATTTACGGGCAATTTCAATTCCTCTGGATCTTTCATCTTTGACACAAGGACATAACCGTTTGGATCTTTGTGAACTCTCATGATATCGAGATCTTGAAACATCAGCACTTGGGACATATCTTTTGCTTTCGAGAAGCTCTCTTTCGTAGAGCCGTGCTTCATCAGAGGAAGAATGAGAAGGTCTGGAAAGTGTTAGTTATATGGTTAACAGCAAGAAGATCAGAATACCTAGAATCGACATCGTTATACTAGGGGCCTTTCGTTCCACTGGTGTGTTTGTTCGCTTTCCTCTGTCACTTCACTCTGAATAGTTTCATATGCCTTTGAGCCTTTACTCTCGCTGGTGACCTTTTCGCTGGAGGCTGCTATTAACGATGCCACGGGCCCTTGGGCATCTTAGCTGCCCGAAGAAATAGAAACTATCATAGTATGGTTCGAATAGACCGGGAAAGAGGGCTGTCTTGGAGTCGAACCCACTAGCCCCACATCCTAGAGACGTTTTAACAATGACGGAAGCTTTCGAACCTGCAATTTGAGATTATTGGCTTGACCCTCATCTAGCAGATGTCTTCTAGAGTGGGCACTGGTATATCTTCAAGTTCAAGGGCCGGTGCGTGTCGGGTTGATGGGATGGCCCCTGGTTTAGCGAGTCAGAAATTCAGGAGGGGGCCAAATAGTATATCATCGAGCAACTTGCTCATTTTATAACTCCCCACTTGGATATTACTTGGTATAGTAAATGAATTCCGGTTCTATAAGAAAATAGTTCCATTGATATTGCTGTGGCGTTATAGAAAGGTGAGAGTGATTGATTCGGACCTCTTCTGCCAAGACCACTATTCCGGAAGGACGTGTCCGTGCCGTGTTCGTGTCTCACCCATGCCATGCCATGCTATGCTGCCGCTGACCCCGCGATAAGGATCCGTAATCACAACATTACCACTCTGCACTCCTCCACAAACACATCTACATTTCAGGTTCAGTCTCTCTTCATCCCAGCTGACGATTTATATAATCCAATATGGGAGCAAACCAGTCCAAACAACCCATCTCTAACGAGAAACTCGTTATCGAGCGTCTTCGAGCTCTGGAGCTCAAGGACCAAGCTGATAACGAATACATACAAGTTGGAGAGAAAGATGTTGCCCATCCAGCACGAAACTCGCAGTTCAGGGCTCCTTGGACTACCCTGAGCATCTCTGATGTTGGGGATTGGGAGAGTGAGCTTATGCAAGATCCCAAGAACCGGTAAGTCCCCCCTTCCAAGATACACCAGTCTAACCAGACAACTAACAAATGCCAGACTCGCACTATCAGCTCTGAGTTCTGCAGACCCCAAGACCGTTCTCACATCCCGATCAACAACCATCAAGGACCAGCAGATCTTCTCTGTTAAGATCCCATTCGAAGGGGCTCCTATCACAAACCAGAGATCTTCGGGTCGATGCTGGCTGTTTGGTATATCCCAAATCCTAAAACATACCCCAAGGCTCATCCATACTAACAACCTATAGCATCAACCAATGTTTTTCGAGTCGCCCTCATGAAGCGTCACAATCTCGACAAATTCGAACTATCCCAAGCATACCTCTTCTTCTACGATAAGCTTGAAAAGGCGAACTTCTTCCTCGAGCAGATTTGCGATACCGTAGACCAAGATCTGGACAGTCGTCTCGTTCAAACTTTACTTTCTCAACCTGTTTCTGATGGCGGACAATGGGATATGGTATACAATTTGGTCAACAAGTACGGTCTTGCGCCACAAGTATTGTACCCAGACAGCTTCAATGCCCAATCTTCAGGAGCTATCAACCAGTTGATCACCACCAAACTCCGCGAAGATGGTCTTAAGCTCAGAGCTTTGGCAACCTCGGGCACAAAGTCAAGCCGGGATATTACTGTTGCCAAGGCGAAGATGATGCGTGAAATCCATCTCATCCTCACTCTTACTCTAGGCCCACCACCAGCCCCAACAACGGAGTTCACATGGAACTACTTGGACAAGGATGGTGCAACACATGAATTGAAGACTACCCCTCTGGCATTTGCAAAGGAACTCGATTCTCCCAAGTCAGTTCGAATTACCAACTCCAAGGTTTCCGGCATGTTCTCCCTTGTCAACGATCCAAGAAACGAATACAATACCCTCCTTTCTGTGAACAGACTCGGAAACATTGTTGGAGGCCGTGGCATCACATATGTCAACGTCTCCATGGATGTCTTGAAAACCGCTTGTATCAAGATGTTGCAAGCTGGTCTTCCCATCTTCTTCGGCTCTGATGTTGGAAAGTACAGCAACTCGAGCTCTGGTATCATGGACACTGCTCTCATTGACTACGAACTTGGCTTCAATGTCAGACTTGGCATGTCAAAAGCTCAGCGATTGATGACTGGTGAAAGTGCCATGACTCACGCCATGGTCCTCACTGCTGTGCATTTGGATGAGCAAGGAAACAGTGTTAGATGGAGAGTACAGAACAGCTGGGGAGAAGGTGCTGGAACTGATGGCTGGTTTGTAATGAGCGATAAGTGGATGGATGAGTTCGTATACCAAGCGGTTGTAGAACCTAGATTCGTGGACAAGAGTGTGAGAGATGTCTTGAAGACGGAGCCCAAGATCTTGAATCTATGGGATCCCATGGGTGCTTTGGCTTAGTTGCGGGCTGAGTGCAACGACAAGGATACGACTGCTACGATTATGCTTTAAATGCTGGAGCGGTGATTTATGAGATATCATGATCTTTGTATAAGCTCGAAATAACCGCTTTGATGTTTTATGAGACAAGACTTCCTACTACGCACATTTCTCTCATCTGTCGGAGTATCCCACGGATTTACCCTTCGAGCTGTCTGAATTACTTTGTCCCACCCCATATTCAAGACCCTGGTTCCAAAGTCTCGGATCGCCGCGGCTTTGTTCTATATGAGAGGTAGATGCATATACCCGGCATCCCGCACTAAAAGTAAATATCGTCAGCCGTCATCCTTTCTTTTTCATCCCGCGTTATGTCCCCATAAACATAGGGCCGCAATGTAATGTCCTACTGCGTCTCGATACTTTTCTATTCTCTCTTTGCCTCTCAGGATCCAGGTATGCGGAAGTGGGGTCACGTGGTAGGTCACGTTGTCTACCTATCCGATGCAGCCCTACCCTGTGGGATGGCGCTGAGTTGTATATATAGAGGTGCTACTCTTTCTCACTTCTACCGTCTACTTCATTCACCCTGCTTATACATTCCTCACATAATTGGTTTTTTCTTTGAACCCTTGCCCTGAAGTCTTCTCAATGGAAATAACTTCAGATACAGATGAAGCCAGAGCCCTCCAAACCCCCTTTATCAACATCGACGGCCTCACCAACTTCCGCGACATAGGCGGCTGGCCAATTTCATATCCCTCCTCAAACCCATCTTCCACATCCACAAGAGTCCGCACCGGTATCTTCTACCGCAGCCCTGACCTAACCACCGTCAACCCCACCGGCACAGCCCACCTGAAATCCCTCCACATAACAACCATATTCGACCTCCGCAGCGTGCCGCAAATATCCCGCGCCGGTGGCATAAAACAAATAGAAGGCATAAGACGTGTATGGTGCCCCGTATTTGGCGAAGAGGAGTCCACGCCCGAGAAATCAGGGATGAGGTATATGCAATACTGCAGCCCTGGAACCGAAGTACTCCACCTTTCCCCTCTTACACACTACAGCTACCTGATGCGTTTGATAAAATAACAGGGAATCATAACCGCATTCCTCGAAATCCTCTCCCGCGGCGCCATACCAGCCTTCCGTCCCATCCTCATCTACCTCGCCTCGCCCTCCCCAGGACCTTGCCTCATCCACTGCACGACGGGGAATAACCGCTCCGGAGTATTTACCGGCATCTTGCTCTCTCTGCTCGGTGTCCGCGCCGAGGTTGTGGCGCAGGAATACGCGTTGAGCGAGCTGGGGTTGCGGGGGAGTCGCGATGCGGTTGTGGAGCGGTTGTTGATGAATCCGCGGTTTGCGGAGGTGGTGGGGTCGCGGGAGAGGGCGCGGAGGATGGTGGGGGCGAGGGAGGAGAGTATGTTGGCGTTGTTGCGGAGGGTGGAGGAGGTGTGGGGTGGGGCGGAGGGGTATGTTAGGGAGGTGGTGGGGTTGAGTGGGGAGGAGGTTGGGTGGGTGAGGGGTGTGTTGACGGATTGAGTGTAGTGTGGAGTGGAAGGGGAAGGGGAGTGGGAATGGGAATTATGGGAGTTGATGGAGGGGTTGCAGAGCGTTTCTGGTCATCTTGGATATTGATTGGAATATGCTAAGAAACTGGAATACCGGCATATAAAATCAAGAAAGCTCTCGTGTGGTACTTCCTCTCCGTGACAATCTCCTCATTCATAGTCCTCGTCACCTTCGTATTTCCATCTCCCAACTCAGTCAAGATTCCCCAGAAGAAGAGCGCTCCAATACCCCTAGAGAACCCGAATTCTATATTGGCTGGCTACCTAGATATTATGCTTGCTGGCAATCCGATTGTGATGATAGACTTCGGCCAAAGATATCTGATAACTCACCTTGTAGTATACCGTACTGGTCGCGAATTGAGCGAGCGGGAAAGCTGCAATGAGTAGACTGGAGGTTCGTGATATCTCTGTCGTCTCTGAGGAAAGGGATGTGGAGCTTGAAGAAAAGGGGCGGGGCGGGGGGTATGTCTTGGTAGTCACGTGTTAGATCCACTTCAGCACGTACCCAATGCTCGAACACTTCTTTTCTCTTTAGGAAAATGTTGAAGCTTAAATCAACTTCAACATCAAGTTCTCCGCAAGCGCTGGAACGGGTACTTCACTTTCTAGCCCAACCTTGATATAATGGGGAGTGGAGCAAGAGCAAGCCATCGGCAAAAGGAACGCCTCGGACCGTCCCAGACAGCAATAGCGTCTCTCTTCCCGATAATTGTTCTTTAGTGGCTTAAGCTCCTCCCCTTCGATTCATTGCTCTGATTTGTACGGATATAATCCGTTGCCTCAGCCACGCTTTGGTGTTGTACAAACCTTTAGTTTTCGAATAATTATCGCATGGTCATGTGGGCATTTTCATTGGCTTTTGGGCTGCATTACCCCACGGTTTCTCCCACCACCAAACCCCCAACGAAGACTTTCATTCGTGACGCTTTCGGACGGGTTTAGCAAAATCAGCCTCTGAGTCGCAGAAGAAAATTAGATATCGCCAGGTTCAAGTGACTGGGCCATACAAAAACAAAGTTGGGCTTGAATTAGCTATTGCTTGACTGGATTACCAGAAGACTTGCTCAGGTATTGTTACACAGATCTTCATATAGATAGCGGGGCACATCATCATCAAAATGGATATACTGCGCAGGTTACGGAGTCGAATCTCACCAGAGGGTCATCGGTATAGACCTATACCTTCCGAAATGGCTGTTGCTCCAGTTGTTGGCGCGTTAGTCCCATCGAGAGCTGCTTTTCGCCTCCATTTATTGTGTGGATTTTTCGCCTTGGCATCGTTTGTCTGGGGGTGAGTTCAGCCTTCATCCATCATTTCAAATCTGCATATACCTTATCCTTCAAAACTGAGCTGCGATACTCACCTTATGTCAACCATCTAGGTATAATATCGGTATTCTCGCAACAGTCTATGTTCACCCAGGGTTCAGAAAGGCGCTCCACAAGCCGAATTCTTCTCAAACTGGGCTCATCACAGCAATATACTACCTCGGAACATGGATAAGCTATCTTTTTCTTTCTCACCCAGCCGCGGACCGTCTTGGGAGGAGGTGGGCGGCATTTACTGGCGTCTTTGTTACTTTGGTTGGCGCTGCTTTGCAAGCTGGTGCTAGAGAGCCAGGTGCCTATGCTATGATGATTGTCGGCCGTATCGTATGCGGTCTTGGACTCGCAGTGGTCTCTACAGCTGTACCATTGTATCAGAGGTATGTAAATTGACCATCGGCGAGAATTGTACAGGGTATTGACGGCTCTTAGCGAATGTGCTCCTGCAAAGGAGCGCGGTCGATATGTGGTGATGAATCATATTGGGTTGGTTACTGGACTCGCTGTTGCTTTTTGGTGAGCGATTGTTTGCATATTCCAACGCCCAGCTAATTTTCTCAAGGGTTGGGTATGGATTCAGTGGCTGGAACTCCGCCAACGGGAACTATTACGGCTGGAGGCTCTCCATTGTCGTCCAATACATCCCAGCGTTCATATTCATGATCGGCGTTCCATTCTGCCCAGAAACGTAAGTAGCACTCCCGTCAATTTGGACGAATACTAACATGCTCAATAGACCCCGTTGGCTTGTCGAAAACGGATATATGGACCGGGCACAAGCCTCTCTTGCGTACCTCAGAGATGCGGACCCGACAAGTGATGAGGTCACGATAGAACTTGAAGATATCCAATCCAGCGTTGCAGCGCATAAAGCCGCGCCTGAGTCATCCTGGACGGTACTCTTTACCCACAAGCCACTTTTCCGAAGATTGTGGCGTGCTGCGTTACTTCAATTCATGGCTCAAATGTGCGGGAATACGGCCATGAAGTATTACCTACCATCAATCTTTTCTTCCCTCGGCATCGAGCATCGCTTAACGCTGTTGATCAGCGGCATCGAGAGCACACTGAAAATCGGGTGCACTATTATTGAGATGATGATTATTGACAAGGTGGGGAGGCGCACAACGCTCGTGGTTGGATGTGTCGTTATGTCTATTGCTCTACTGGTAAGCGTTCCATTTCATGACTCGGCTTGTGCTGACTGTCGCAGATAAATGGTGCGTTGCCGCTCGCATACCCGAAGAACACCAACCATGCAGCGGACTACGCCTGCATTGTATTCATCTTCTTCTACACCTTCGGCTACTCCATAGGATTCGGACCAGCTGCTTGGGTGTATGGCTCCGAGGTCCGCTCTTCTCCACCCCACATGGCCCAAATACTGACAAAACAGATCTTCCCAACCAATCTCCGCGCTCGTGGCCTCAATTTCGCGGCGTCAGGTGGTGCAGTAGGCTCCATAATTGCCGCTCAGACGTGGCCTGTCGGCATGCAAAACATCGGGTCCAAGACTTACTTTGTTTTCATGGCTATCAATCTCGTTTCTGCAGTTGTACGCACACATCCATTGCTGACCGTTCAATTTCCTTGCCTTCCTTGGTTGTTTTGCTTACTAGTAATAGATTATCATCTTCGCGTATCCCGAGACAAAGCGCCGCTCTCTTGAAGACATGGACGTTTTGTTCGGGGACTACCACTCGGACCGCAACCTCGTGCGGGGAGATAGTCAGTCTGATGCTCACCCGGAAGAGATAAACGTTCCCCACAAGGCGGCCAGAGACAGCGCTTAATGGATGTAAGCCAATGTAAGTGATATGAGGGCAACTTATTGACTTGATGATGGAGCTGCGAGTTACTCTGACGGATAGGATCGCGCGGCTGGCATTTGGCACCTTGACGTGAAGTCGGCCTCTATTCTGATTTCCAAGTTTGCCCGTTAGCAGAAGTAATAAACAAGTCGGAAAGACGCTAAAAAGTCCAAACAGCATCACGTTTGCGTTTTGAAAATTGGCGAGCAAAAATGATTCGTTAATTACTTACAAGTTCTTAAGATTTAATCAGTTTGCCGGTGTGTTAGTAATTCCATAATTAGTGATAAATCGGATCAGAGTGAGACTTTTCAAAGAAGTGTTTAACTTTCCCTTATTCCACCGATACAGTAGTAAGCGAATATTGGTTGCATCGTCTGAAGGTAGGTAGAGAGGAGCCTTAAGTTTTACTATACATTTTCCAATATTTGCGTTCCTCTTTCTCTTAATTAAAGAATCGTGGAGCTTATATGGAGCTAGGAGCATATCTATGCCGCGAAATCCTAGGCTTCAACTAGTCAATTATACAGATGTTTCAGTTCGCAAACAGACAAGGCACCTTATATCCCCCTTTTGAAGTCTAAATTGTGTAGATCTATATATGAACTCTGGCCATGATGCCTCGCTATTTAGGAGGAGCATTAAAGCAAGGCATTTGATAGTTGGTTCAAGAACTGAACCAAACTAGTTAACTAGCTAAACTTAAACTGCATTTCTTACTATTCCTAAGAACTATAAACTAACTATTTATATTTCCTTAACTAGTTAGTTAACTATCTAAACAGGCTAGCGCCGATTTTATTAGGTAATACCCCCTAGAGGCCTGTGGAGGCCCTTGAACCCGCCCTTCTAAAGGGCTTATATATAATAAAAAGCTATAGTAATTCCCACTTTTAGGCATATTCTTTTCCTAATTTTACTTCCTTTATTTTAGTTCATTTTATCTATCGCATTTAGCATATCGCAAGCCTTAAATTTCGATAATAGAAGTGATGCTAGCGCGTACCTAATCTGTTTTCACTCCCCACCCCCTACTTAGACCTCTATAAATTGGTTAAATAGTAGAGCTTAACTACTAGTTAACTATAGTTCTTGATTAGTTTCGCGCTAGCACAAAACCACTAGTTTAAACCATGGTTTAACCAATATAGCTAGTTCTCCCATGCTCTTATTATTAGTTTAGTTCAAGTTTAGATGAAAAGTTAGTAGTTAACCAACTATCAAATGCCTTGCATTAAAGTAAGGTAAATTACCTGTGCATAGGGATACAGTTTGGATATCTGCAATACTCTACGTTGATTGATTGATTGATAGTGTTTAACGCCGAGGGAGAGAAGCCATAGGCTTCCTCCAAGCCTCCCAGGGGGCATTGGGGCGTGACTAGCTAGGTAATTACAGGTGTATAGCAATACTCTACGTTAACTTACCGAAGTAGGCATATAGTACCCGTAGTACCCTCGTCCCCTGGTGCCCGTTGATCCGCCATTTGGCGTTCTCGGGAGGCTGGTGATTAAAGATGAGGGTAGGCTTTAGGCTAATGGTGCGTTGAATTCTAGCCAGGTAGTTAGTGTCTTGAGAGTAGAAAGTACCAAAGTCATAACACTTCCCACATCAACAATTTTGCAGGACAGTCAAGCCAGGATGATCCATTAAAATTAACCTATTAAGCTAAAATCTAATTCCATGCCCATCTCATCACTGCGAAGCAGCAATAACTCGCTCAGCCAATTCAGGAAGCGTAGACGCCATAACATCCATCTCCCCAAACAACTCCACACACGGCTCATTCTCCCACACCGAGCAATAAGCTCCCTTAAACCTACAACCCGACACAAAATCAGCAGTATCCCAAAGCCACACTTCTAAAAATCACAAAAACAAAAAACTTACCCACTCCGCTTCGCCGCCGAAACATCCCACATATGAGCCGCACCAAACCACACCTCACGGCCCACCCCAAACCCCTCCAAAAGCCCCCGATAAACCTCAGCAGCCGGCTTCCCCACCCCCAACGAATCGCACGAAACCAGATTCTCACCCGGCATCTCCACGCCCCCCCTTTCAAAATACCTCCCCACCCTCTCTGCATCCCCCGCAGAAAACGCCCAAACCGTCCAGCCGGCGCCCCTAAACCTGTCCACACACTCCCTCGCACCCTCCCGCAATTCCAGCCTGTTGTACGCATCAAGCAAAAACTCCCTATCCGCGTCGCTAGCGAAGGTGCGGGGTGAGGGGATACCAGCCTGCCAGAGAACGCGGAAGAAGAGGGGCCCGAAGACGGACAGGAAGGGCGTGTAGCGGCCGGAGATGGACAGGTACGTGTACTCGCGCTCGGCGGCCTCGAGCCAGGCGTAGGCGAG
>QGMF01001035.1:0-11046 GCA_007821475.1 Lachnellula arida
ATGTGGTGGATGTCTGTTACGGAGCGGGTGGCGGGGTTGGTGAGGAGGTCTTTGGTGAAGGCTGGGTAGGAGTTAGTTATTGCTTGAGGGGGGGACAGGGGAGACAGACTGGTTGCGATTCCTCCTGTGGCGAGGATACCCCACCTCACGGAGTATGGTTTTGCTGTCATTGTGCAAGTTGTCTATCGAGTTCTCTTCAATTGGTAGCTTGAGTCTCGAAATACCTAAGCTGAGGGAGGTGGTAGTAGTGGCGATATATGTAAAGGAAGGTGGGGCATATGTATGGTGGGGTAAAAGGATCAGCGGCTAAACTGATGTGACGTTGACTTGAAGATCCTCACTAAACCAAAGTAAGGTAACCAAGGAATCGGTGCGCATACGGAGCTAAAAGTATTTTATATACCCTGCTACTAGAATAAATCAGCAACCTGAATTAATACAATTTATGCGGCACCGCGAATTTATTGCAGAGCAGGGATAGTAGTAACATATCAATGCAATTTGTACGTCAACAAGTCGGGTACGCCTTTAACTCTGGTATCATCCCATCCATCCCAAACTCCAAACTAGCATCAAAACCAACAACTCATGCTCTCCATGCGCCTAGAATCGACCAAATTATAAACCCTCACAGGAATATATACAGCTCCGCCTCACAAATAAGCGACGAAGGAAGAAGAGCGACGGCCATCGCAGCATCAACTTCCAACGCGCTGGAAAAAACAAAGGACAGGCCCCCCAAACTCCTTCCCACTCATCGACGTCGCAAACCTCGCCGAGCTCGCAGACACGCTGCTGTCATTAAATAGCTTCCATTGCCCAGCCGAGTCAACCAGGGACGCTACATAGTGCCCGGTATTGGCGCGTCCATTATGCTTAATCACTGATTTCAGCTCGTACTTCTGTGACCCTGGCTCTGAGGACAAGGGTGAGAGGTCGAGCACTGTGGGAATTCCGCATGAGTAGTCGATTTTGCGGAAATTCTTGTCGACGAGAGATAGTTGCACGCATAGGATCTCGGCGGAGGAGGTGAAGGTGCGGGTTTTGGCACGGTCGCGGTGGTCTTGACACCCGTCACATGTGTAGGAGACTACTTCGCGGAAATACTTTTGCAGATACTCGGGAAGGGTACCGTTTTTGATGCGCGGTGAGAGGGGGACGGTGAGTTTTGTTTCGGCGCCGTTGGTGAGGGAAATGCGACCACATTGGTTGCAAGGAATACCTTGTTGCCAAAAGGATAATAATGTTGTCTCGATCAGGCGGAAAATCCTGTCACCGTTATCAGACATGTAGTGGAATAGTGTGAGTAGATGACTTACGAGGAGGGAAGCTCAGAACGCATCCGCTTCAGAATGAATAGAAGCATCTCATCTGGATCTGCTTGTCCACTGTGAGTCCATCCGTGCTGCTTCAGAAGGGTATGCATCGTCCCGTATATTGAAGCTACCTTGCTGGCAGGGCCCCTCCAATACGCAAGGGTCAGCTGACGCAATAAGCAGGTGTAACATGCTTCTTGATGGTCAGAGACGCAATGGGATGGGAGGACATAATCCATTAGCCAATTTACAAAGAGTGGTAAGTGCAACAAGCACTGCATGAGTGAGCTGCGATAACAAAGTGCTCCCGTGAGATTCGGTAGGCCAAGCTGTGATTTTGGTGGCATTCTGGTTGCGTCGCTCCTTAATTGGTCGGCCTGGGCAAGGTTAGCAGGGTGTAGAAACTCCGAGTAGAAACAAATTTACACTGGCTCTTCTTTCCTGGATATTGCGCGCCCAATTAGCGACTTTGGTAGCTCGATTGGTCACATCCTCTGTTGAATCGTCCAGTTTCACATGCTTTGCACGCCGAGAATAGAATGGCGCATCCTCTTCAGGGAGGGGACGTTTGGTTCCAACGAGGGGTTTGCCGATGCCTTTGAAAATCTCTGAAGATGTGTTACTCTTTGTCCGGTTTGAGTGATACAAGATGCAAACCTTCTTTCCCAGAGACCTTTTGCTTCCTCAAGCTAGCAGGACATTCATCCTCCTCGGTAGGGCATTGGGAAGCCTCGGGGTCGGACTCGGGGGTCCAAGGAACGAAAGATGGGATGGTTGGGCCCGTTCTCGTGAGCTTCTGCCGCAATGGTAGGTGATTATGATGTGGTGTTTTGGCATAATTGAAAGCATTTCGCTGGGGTGGAGGTTGATGCTTGACCTGTCGCCTTGGACTCGTGGACAGAGACGTTTGCTGGCGAGGGGAAAAGCCATTATGCTTCTTCGCTGAATAAAATCCCATTCTGACTGGAGTTTTTAAATAATTTCGTGTGCTTGCGTAATCCAGAATGAATTCCTGGGGTTGGGTCGTTATGGGCTGATGTTGCCACAATGGATTTTTCTATGGCGCGTCCTGAAAATGGGATGTTTGACAAGACAGTTGGGCTTTCCAGGTTAGGATGTCTGTCGAATGTTGATAAATGGACCGATATTTTCCCTACTGAGGGGTTCTGAATTTGGTACGGGACGGAGTGTGAATTGCTCTTTTCAAAGAAGACTTCACCTTGGGAAAGTAACTCTCAACTCGCACCAAAGGGATTACTAGATAACTGTATGTAAATCAAGATGAATTTGTGCTCCGTATGGAGCTCATGTATCAAATCTTCACGGATCCGAGTTTGGGCTGGCATGGAGGCGAATTTATGGTGGGCAGAATTCGTTGGCGATTAAAGGCTAGCCGTTGCAGCCACGGAACAGGATTGACTGAAGGATCGAAAAGGGCTTGTTTGAAGAGTGTGCTTATATTGGTTCAATCGCATCCTTTGAATGGCATGGTTGAGGAGAGGAGAGAAGGATACTTTTAGAGTTCGCAGCATGATATGATTTTTTTTTGCGGCGGTCAGCAAGTGCAAGTGCACGGACCAACAAGGCTACACCAAGCCAGGCCAGGCCAGTTTCGGACTTAACGCAGGGCTGATAAAGATGGTACAGTGGAGGGCACCTTAGCTCTGTTTCTGATGTCCACGTTAAACAAAAGTCGCCATCTGAACACAAATCCCGTTAAACCGGGTGCATACATACCATACCTAAACATGTCTCGGGAAGCCACTTGAACCGAAATCCTGAGCAACAATGAAGAGCTTGATTCAACGACATCTCATCTCCCCATACACGCATACCCATACCCATATACAATGAACACCAACCCCGGAACAGAAGCGGCAGAATCCTACGAAGAGCAACACGTGCACGAAGTTTACGAGCAAATCGCCTCGCACTTCTCCTCAACCCGCTACAAACCCTGGCCCATCGTCTCCTCCTTCCTGACCTCCCTCCCCCCGGGCTCCATCGGCCTAGACGTCGGCTGCGGCAACGGCAAATACCTATCCGTGAACCGCGACATCTTCATCGTCGGCAGCGACCGCTCGTGCAACCTCGTCAAGATCGCAAGCCAAAGCCAGAACCACCAGCCCCATGCAGCGGTTGTGGCTGATTCGCTAGCGCTGCCGCACCCGAACGGCCGCTTTGATTTCGCGATCAGTATTGCGGTCGTGCATCATCTGAGTACGAGGGAGAGGAGGCGGGAGGCTGTGCGGGCTGTGTTGGAGTGTTTGAAAGAAGGGGGACGGGCGCTGGTTTATGTGTGGGCGTTGGAGCAGAAGGGGAGTCGGAGGGGGTGGGATGAGGGGGGTGAGCAGGATGTTATGGTTCCGTGGGTTATGAAGAGTAGTAAGAGGGATGTGGGGGAGGCGGGGGAGACGGAGAAGACGTTTCAGAGGTTTTATCATCTTTACCGGAAAGGGGAGTTGGAAGAAGATGTTGTAGATGTTGGAGGCGAGGTTGTAGAATCGGGGTATGAGAAGGATAATTGGTGGGCTATTTGTCGGAGACCGTTGAAAGAATGAAGATGGGATAATTGGAAGCAAGTATGCCCCAAGGCTCGTTTCAAAATATGAATTGTTGGTTTCTTTGTGGTAAGCAATAACGGGCTGATTTATATGCTCCGGGAAGAATCTTCTGCTAGCCTATGCTAGCCGCTTCAACCGTAGGTACTCAGATATGGTACCAACTCAACCGTTGATTGGGGATTAACGTCGGAGGTTCATTAGCTGAGATTATTTGGTAGCGTTGTCGCGTGTAACGCTCATGTCTTTGGGACCAATATCAGATCAACATGACGATCTAATTATACAGTGCAAATATCCTAATACAATCAAGAAGGCAGCCAAAAAAAGCTTTTTCCAGGACCCATGCCATCTTATGCAAGTCATCAAGTGCGTCTCTCATCTCATGCAAATCCATGCCCTGCAAATTCCATATGCCCATACTCATGCTCGAAGCCCAAACACCAAATGCTTGCTCTCGCAATCTATCTATCATCTCCCATTCAAACAATCCACACAACGCCTCAAGACAATCATCAAAATAATGCTCACTGTCTTCGCCGACTTGCATCCCTTAGACCCTTTTCCGGACTTCCTCTCCTCTTGCTCTCAGACCTGGGAGGCATCCACCCTACTCCAGGGAGCATCTGGTGTGGACTCGAGTACCCCCCTCCGCTCATGGGCACCGACATTGCATAAGCAGGCGCATTGTACGGACTGACACCCGTCGTCATCTCCGCAACACCAGGAAGCATCTGACCTCCACCTCTACCCATGGCCATTCCACCCCCAATAGCAGCCAAAGCAAGCCCTTCGCCCGGACTCGGAGGCGGCACCGACCTCGGCGTGCTTTCCCTTCGGGCTGCAATCGTTCTCGATGAACTTCTTCCGCTCGGTGCACTTTGGGCAGTACTTGGTCGGCCAAATCTGGAACTGGATGATCCGGTGCTGGCTGCTCCGGAGTAGGATTGAGAGTACGAGTGGCCGTGGGGGGGTGATAACCGGTGCCCTGGTGGTGGTGGCGTATCAAGTGTGGCACTCGAGAGGGTGAAAGGCACGACGCCGGCGCGACGAGCCATGTCTGCTTCGCCGAGCTGCCAGTGCATCGCCTCAGCTGCGCGCCATGGTATTGCCATCTCTTCGGCAACTTTTGACCACATTTCTGGCTTGAACCTGGTAGTGAAGGTTAGTGCCGTCTCTCCGAAGAACCGTATTTGTTGAAAGGGGAGGGACAGAGGTTCAAGGGGTTTTAAATTAGGGCACTACCTCTCGTAAAGTCTTGCGAGCTTGTTCTTTCGTTCTTCATCCCATTCACTTCGTCTTTCCAGGTAGTTCTGGTAATGCAACCGGCAGCTAATTGCGCTGCGTCCTGGGAGTCTCCTGGAAATGTCTTCCCACTTCATTCCACCTCCTCTTAGATCAATAATCAGAGCATCTTCCTCTGCGGTCCACTTGCTCTGCTTTTTGGCAGGAGACTCTGATGGATGTGGAGGCATGCTGCGTTTGCCACTCCCTCCTGCACCGGGGTTTGCAGGTGCATATGCAGCACCCTCCTCTATACCCGATGATGGGATGGAAGATGATCGTGTGTGGTGTGTTGGTGATGGTGAAGACTCATTTGAGTCCGGAGCCTTGAGGAGGAGGGAGATATCCACGATGTCGGTCTGAAATCGTCGATGCCGTCAAGGCTGACGGAATCATGTGCGAAATGGATAGCACGGTCTGTAGGGATATGTTTGAGGTGTGGATTTCTCAATGTAGAGCTGTCGTTGTTGATGGGAAGCCAGCGCGAACGAGCGTTGAGGTTGAATATTAATTTATCCCAAGTTGAGGAAATTTCCGATTCCAAAAAGGACGAACTACTAGTATATCAGTTAAGATGGGTAGGATCCAAATCACGGACGTGAAACAGTCGGATAGTACTGTTCAACTCGATCGCCCGGATGTATTCGCAGGAAGATCTTGAGACGATTTGGGCCACTTCCGACGAGGAGAGAGTTCCTATTTCAGAGCTTTAAAAGATCAAATGCATGGCTTGCCAGATCTTGACAGCTCTCAAGTCGATTGGCAACAATATCTGTCATGCAGCCAATCGCAAAGAGTTGAGACGTGAGTAGATGAGAAAACCTAGCGCCAACGGAATAATACGTCTAGCTTTGTTTTGACAAGCTTTGCTCGAACTCATGATCTCCAAACCGGTACATGGTTATGAGCTGGACGGCCTCGGGAAGATGCGCGATGCAGATAGAGTGTACATGTGCTCTTCATGGTGGGGGAGTCAGCAGGGATACAGCTAGTGTGGAGGAAAGGATGCTAGGGCCTGGCCACGAATTCATGCATGGACAGGAAATACTCCGTATGGCAAGCATCATTATGCTTGCCATGGTTCTAAGGGGCTCTGTTAGTAGGCGCAGTACTTTATTATGTATAGGCGGCGGCAGACTCGGTTGAAACCCATTGTGGCGGTGTTGAAACTCTTATATAATCATAGACTCCTGGGCCACCAGGTGCGACTCCTCGAGACTGTTTGGGCCGTATGTCTGTGCGCCATTTGAACCTCACATATTGCAACCGTTCATTGTAGTGTTGCTGTCGATTGTCCATTATTTGAGATGGATCTTGTTCAACCCAACATGGGATATCTTGGGGCCGGTTCCATCCGTCCGCTGAGCATATCCGTAACAACCGAACATCAGATCTTGGATTGCTGGGCTAGAACCATGAACTGGCGGTCAACTTTGCAAGGATAGCTACTCCATTGTCATCAGGGATCAAGGTGTGGGATCCCCATGGCTTGCAGAAGCTCATGGACGCGGGGCCATGAACCATGATCTTCGCTGTTTAAGTGGTCTACCAGCGAGCATCTTTTTGGTGGCTTGCAGGCTGAAATAAAACGCTTCCAAGCTTAAAGTATTGCCCGAGTAAAGCTCGGGTCTTGATGCCTAAACAAAAGCAAATATGACGCTACGTTGTAGTTGGGTTCAATTCCAAGAAAAGAATTCTCCGTTTGCATATGGGGAAATCTGCCTACCAGCATCAAGAGAACAATTGCCATTTACATGCTCATTGTTCTGCTGAATCAGTTTGCGGAACCTCACATCTGGCGGTGTAAAGACGCCAGTCATGTGAGACAGCGCTTGGGTACAGAGTTGTTGGAAGATTTGAAAATTTCAAACAGGGGATCCATGGATATAGAGATCTCTTGCGAACCTTACGGAGGTAAACGCTAAAGCGGGAGCGGGGCATTTGTGGGCAGCGCAGCACCCCCAGTACACTGTACTAAAGTTTTGCTGGAAAACATAACAACTAAAAGAAAAGAAAGCTTTTTTGGCGGCGCTAAACTTCATCTTAGATCCGATCCGATCCTTGTATGTTCTTGCTTCAAGTGATGCGGGCAGCGGGCCCCATGTATTTTGTTTTTGCTATAGCCGCGTTCGACACAAAATGCAAGACGGCACAGTCCGTACGGGTTTGTGGCACGGTCCAGTTCAGGCCATCAATGCCGTGCATTAGCAGAACCGCGTTATTGGAGATGGCCCCTGCCACAACTGCTCTCCACGACTCGGGTACGATGTCAAACAAAGAAAGCGTGGCCTCATGGTGATTTGCAGTGCATAGCTGTACAACCTGCTGGATGCCGTTGGACTTATTCATCCGTTTGTCGTCGCCTACAATGGCAATTGTTGAGTGGTATTGTACTGTACGGAGTATTCGTTGTTGGTGGAAATGGGCGGGAGATCTCGCGTTGCCTTTTTTTAGGGCACTGGTGACACGCAGGACAAGTGTCGTTCGGAACGTAGCCGACATTATGCCATGAGAGACCCCTACTAACCCATATTGGAGGAGATTGAAAGCCATCGAGACCGAGTACTCCGTAGAACTATATGTTGGTGCCCAACATGTAAATAATATTTTTAGGGGAATACCAGAAACATAACGGGAAAAGGTTGAATAGAGCCAGCTTTTAGGCGTCATGAGGCTTCACGCGTGTGAATCAGCGTGCTTGACAGGGCTGGAGGCGGCCGTCTCAGGAACACCTTCCCCCATGGCCATGGCTTGTTTGAGCGGTGAGGCAGGTTCCCCTTCTGGAAACCAGCGTTGCGAAAGGCAAAATGCAAAATGCCAGGTTGCAAAGCGCACCTGGACGCAATTGTATCCGACCTCTCCAGCAAGCGGTTTCGGGGAGAGGAGCCACGAGGAACAATTGCATTATGCCCCCTCCCGTCCGTCCAATTGAAGATCCTTTGCGGCTGATCTGCAAACGGGCGATTGACCAATTGGGACGAGACAGCTTGCAGTGTCTGAGCGGCGAAGGTGAAACTGCCTCGACATAGGGCATTCCAGGAACGGCCTTCCCAAAGTACCATACTGTACTCGCATCTCTTGACAACGGCATTTTGTAACTTCTCCATATGCCCCAAGTGCATGAGGAAGGGGGAACCTGACGAGATGGGAAGGACAGAAGGGACATGGCAAGTAGCGGTTCCGGTTTCTCTGCGTTGAGATATACGATAAAGGAATGTCGTTCGTTGTACGGTTGTTGTACCGTTGTTTGGTGTGATAATGGGGTGTGGCTGAGGCGCTTCAGGAAATGTGGCTGATGCAACCGTTTCGGAAACTGTTGGAGATGGTACAGTATCATATCATATACGGCAGGTAGAGATCTCTCGTTTGTGTCCTGGTGATGATTTCTCTATTATTTTAAGGTATTTGTTTTAATATGTCTATCAAAGCCTATCGTCGAAAAGTGGGCTTTTGATGTTGACTCGCGCTAGTACTGTACTGTAAAAAATGGGATGGGGTACACACCGACGAGGCATCAACAAGCTTTGTTCAGCCTCGCAGCTTGCACATCACACACCACCATCCATTTCCCTTACTTGCATCATCCGACTTGTTTCGCTCGCACCCATCGACAAGACAAGAAGTAAGTCCGCACTCTCAAAGGGATCAGCCGCTTAATGCTGATAATACCTCAATTATCAATTTCAGCTTCAGCTTCACCTCGCAAACTTTCCCACAACAAGACGTCTCATCTGCCCCTAGCGGTATCATACTAAGCCTCACCCCCATCTCTCACATACTCACCATGAGTATGCAAACCGCCGGCGACATCCCGCTGCAGGTCACTTCCGAGAATTCCTCATCGGAGCGCCGTATCACGCCCTCATGGACCATCGGGCAGCTCAAGGCGAAGCTGGAGCCCGTCACAGGCATCCCGCCTTTGTCGCAGAAGCTTGTATTGAAGCTCGGAAGCCAGCAATCCGTGCCCATGGAGGCTGCGGATGAGGAAAATACCCAGCTGGGTGTCTTCCCTTTGGCGCCCTATGCTGAGATTCACGTGAGTAGAAACATGTTTTCATTCCATTTATCTTTGTTTGATGTTTGATTCCTCTTGGCGAAACTTCTGGAGTTCAAAAGTTTGGCGGCTTCAAAGAAGCGTGTACGCAATGTATCAAGTGACGCATCATCATGTTGAAGGCCTTTTTTTGAGATATTGGATTGCTACGAAGTGTCGAAGAAATGGACGTCACCAAGTGGAAGATGTTCTTGCTGGCTTCGGCATCGATGTAACTTTGATCTAGAAGTGGACACAAGCACCGGATCAAATGCAGTTTATCAAGGCGAGTAATTTATTTTCTACAAAAAAAAAAAAAAAAAGATCGTCCATTGGCAATGTGGAAGCAGTATTCTTCTTATTGCTCATTCTATTCGGCTGTTTATTGCTATTCGAAAGCTCGGGAATGTTGTTCTATACCTGCTTCGAAATATCTATGCCATCTTCCTTGTCAAGCGGAGATCTAAAAGTGGCATTTGTAGTTGAGAATAGCCATGAAGCATTGCAACAACCTCCTATCACCATAGCTGCAGACTCAAATATTTGGTCTACCCCCGCCGTCAAGTTCAGGGTGCGAGACGTGGCATCGCAGTGAGACTATTGTCAAGGTCCACTGCTCTCTTCGATCCGATAGGCTTCTCAGAAGCATGTTGCAGATCTCACGTGTTGTTACTGTTGGACATTCCTTGTACCTTTAATTCCGCGGATACTCAGTAGGTTTCGAGCCGGTAGTTATTTGATATGATCAGGCTGGTCATTACTTGATTAGGAACTCAACTATCTTTCCACACCTCATGACAAACTGCCACTCAGTTTAGATAGGTATAATGTCTTCAAAGTTCTGGATCTACATGCGTTACGTCTAACGTACCCAACGCTTCAATAGCCTTGACAACATATTCCTACCAAGACACTTTCTCCTTCTATCTTTAGCATTCCCATCACTTTTCTTCACCCAAACCAGAATACCTCATTCTCACCATAACCTTCAAATACCATTCCCATTAACTAACACACCCATCAACAGGTAACCGACACCCGCCCCCCCGGCGCCCGCCCCAACTACACCGACCCATCCAGCGTCCCCAAATACGAACTCCCGCCCTCCATCTACGAAACCAAAACCGACAGCGTGCTGGCCTGGAAAAAAGCCAACAAGCTCGGCCGCTTCGACCCCGACGCGCCCACCCTCGAGCACGCCAAGCTCCTCGCCCTCCAAAACGAGATCAAGGAGCGGGGCATCGCCGTCGGCAAGCGATGCAGAGTCGGGGGCGAGGACGCAAAGAGGGGCGTGGTCATGTACGTAGGCGACGTGGACGAGATCCCCGGCCAGACGGGCGCGTGGGTCGGCGTGAGGCTCGACGAGCCGGTCGGCAGGAACGATGGGAGTTTGAACGGGAAGAGGTACTGGGGCAAGAAGGGCGACGCTAAGTTTGGGGTTTTCGTCAGGCCCGAGAGGGTCGAGGTTGGAGAGTGGCCTGTCGTTGATGATTTGGAGGATATGGAGGAGATTTGATTCAAGGGCTGGGCACTAGCTAGTAAACGACGCAACGACGCACTTTGGGAACCTCGAATCCATTCTCTGCATCCTGCATCCAGCATCCAGCATCCACTGCGCTTTCCTTTCCTTTCCCCCTCAGTCCTTCTCCCTCCTCCCTCCTCCCACCCACCCTAAAATCCTCTTCCTATCTCTCATTCAACCGCTTAACGCGGAATACTCCCATCCATCCACCTAGTCTCTTCCTCTTCCCCCTACTCGGCACTCTGCACATCTTTTCCCGTGCATGGCATGACATGCGGCAATTCTCCGTTTACTCCGTAGTATGTCCGTATCCACATCAAGTACTGTAGC
>QGMF01001036.1:0-11044 GCA_007821475.1 Lachnellula arida
CGAGCATCATTTGCCGGAGCTGGTCCTCTGTCATGGGCTGGCCTCCTGGGGCGGGTGCTGCGTTTGGAGTGCGGCGCGTGCGCGCGGGTTCGTAGAAGTGTTGCGATATGTCTACTTCGGCTGGGTCTGGGGTTGAGGCTGAGGCTGGTGGGGGATTTGGTGCATCTATTGTATCCGGGTTAGCTAGCTGTACTTGAGAGTCGTTTGAGCATGCAAGGGATTATACACACCTCGTTCTACGCCTCCTCCAAGACCGGAGATCTTGTTCAGTCTTGCTGAACCCCCTGCTCGGATCTTGGCTTCTCGTCTCTCTTTGCGGATTCGTGCCTGTTCGGAGACGCTTGAGGATGGGGCATCGGAGCCTGGGGACGAGGACGGGATGGGGGGTGTGTCTGCCATTTTTGGTATCTTGGGGTTGGTACGTAAATTACTATTGCGAGATGGTGGATGGTGAGGCTACTTGTTTACTCGAGAAATAATTTCGGAGGTGAGGTTATCAACGAATAGGTTTAGCGAGGCTGAAACGTCTCGCTAAGAATCATTCCTCCTCCTCTCCTTTTCCTCATCCTAGATAGAAAAAGCGGCACTGATTTTTAATGCTCCAAGGCGAGTGGCACATTCAAAAGCAGTTATATATTGAGTGCCGCTATTTATTTCCATGACGAGACCTCCCCCTCCATCTATAACCCGAAATCCCTACAAGGCAAGACTTTCTGAACAGATATCGAGAGTCACTTCTAGGTAAGGTAGTACTTGCCTGTCCATAGATTCTTTATCATTAGAAAGTGCTTTCCAGACCATGTCATGTTTAAGTCTTCTAGCTCTAGCTCATCAGAAGACTTTATCAAAGAACCTTCCTTCTTCAGGTCGGCGCAGATAATGTGATCGGCCTAGGTGAATTAGTTTCACAGAACTTGGTATATTGTTTAGTTTCTCGGGTTGAAGATCCTCCTAGAAACTTTAGCACGCTCCTAGACTCACTTTCCCAGACATAGTCTCTTGTGGGAATTTCCCGACGAGACAAGAATTGTGATTGTCTAAAAATAGTAACTGAAGCTTTCCTTTTTGCGATATCCATGAATTATTCTGATGCCCGTTCGATCATACTTAGTACTTTATTTCTTTCAAATTCTACAGTCTCCACAGGATGTACTTTAAACTGTTATACTCCGCTTCTCGTGAATACTTTTGATGCTGATATTTTGATACTTTCTTTTTCAGAGTCTGACATCTGACAGTCTCCATAATGTTTACTCTATAATTCCTATACTCCGCTCCCGCTTCGATTTATGTTCCAACCAAGAAGTCTTACTTTAGCATTACCTGGGTTGTTATATTTCTTCCGGTTCTAGGGAATTACTCCGTGCACTGAGGTAAAGAGCATTTACGTCAAGTAATGGGCAGTGGCAGTGTCAGAAAACAAAGCGATGCATGGTCCGTGTTGGCGCGAGAGGATTGCGGCCGCTGATTTGCGCCTTGGGCTTGGCAAGCTGTCAGCCTGTCAAGCAACCTTCACCCTTTTTACGTCCGTACGAAGTATTCACAACGCCTTCTATCGCTCGTATCTGCATTGGTTTTTCTTGTATAATTGTCTGATAAGCAACTTCAATACTGGAAGAACTGGTCGACTGAATCATAAACGATTTCCTGGGTTTGAGAAGCCATGCGATCTTGCTTGTAAATTTAGCGTTCGCCATCTCACAGTCTGTGCGATCCCCGCTCTCCCTTCGACATTGAAATAAACGTGGGAGCCTCTCATAAACCTCCTTTTTGGATGACTGAGCGCGACGTTACCCTACTTAAGTTAAGACTCTCAACTTCAGAGTTACGCGTTGCGGCGTTTCCACAATGCAGAGCCCCGTGGGCCATCCATTCCTCCGTTGCTGACTTCTACGCACGTTTTGATGCACGGCAGGCCTATCGGAAGATTCAGTCCCTGGTTGGAACCATCTGAAGGATCTATTAGCATTCTGGATCCGCCCTAAGGTAGGTAGGTAAGGCATCCGCAGCAGCATTGCGGCTCGTCTGGAGCTTGCAAAAGAAGTTTAGTGAACGAGCATTGAGCATTGGAAAACGAGGGAGCCAATCAGGAGTGATTATCAATCGGCTTCGTCTTCACTCCGACGCCGCGATTCGTACGCACGGTAAAATGCGCCGCGCTGTAAGGATGTAACAGAGCAATAGCTGAGTATCAGAATACTTTAATCTCACTTGTTGTCACAATATATAGTCTCAGCGCTCTGTCTGTCTTCATTTTTGCTTTCACCATTCAAGACATTCAATCCAGTTCTCTACATTATCTATCATCTATTTTCATCATCGTCCTTGCTTACTCGTTCCTCTCGCTTCGCTTCCCCTATTAGCACCCACCCAATCAATCACTCACTTCCTTTCAATTCTCAACTCTCATCCTCCAAAACGTTCAATATGTCCAACTTGACACACCAGTTCCCCAATGCAACTTACTCCAGCGGCAGCAATGTTACCCTTGAACAAAACCCGAACCTTTGTACCCTCGAGACATGCGATTTGTCTATGTCGAGTTTCCTCTACCGTCCAACAGTTGCCGGAAATGCACTCTTTGCTGGAATCTTCGCTGCCTGCATCATCGGACAGCTCTTTCTTGGCATCAAACATAAAACTTGGGGTTACATGGTTGCAATGATTCTTGGCCTTGTCCTTGAAGTCATAGGATATATTGCTCGCGTCATGATCCACAACTCACCATTCGACAATAACAATTTCTTGATGTATCTCGTCTGTCTTACTATCGCACCGGCCCTTCTGACAGCTGCGATCTACCTCTGCCTCGGACGCATCGTCCACGTCTACGGCGAAAACCTATCCTACTTCAAGGCCCGCACCTACACCGTCATCTTCTGCACCTGCGATCTCATCTCCCTCGTCCTACAGGCCCTAGGCGGTGGCATCGCCTCCTCATCCAACGACCTTAGCGGCAAGAACCTGGGCAAGAACCTCATGTTGGCAGGTCTGATCTTCCAAGTCGTCTCCCTCGTCCTCTTCGCTCTCTGCGCCGGTGACTTTGCGCGCCGCGTCATGAGGAACAAGTCCGGCTGGAACGTCAAGTACATCGACATTGTCAACTCCCTGCTCTTCAAGTCCTTCCTCGTTGGTCTTGTCGTCGCTTCTGTTACCATTTTCGCGAGATCGGTCTACAGATGTGCTGAGCTTGCGGGAGGTTTCAACGGTTCGCTGTTTACGAGCGACGAGGCGCTGTTTATGGTGTTGGAGGGTGCTATGATTGTTATTGCGACGACAACCTTGACCGTGCTGCATCCTGCTGTTGCGTTCCAGGGCGTCTGGCATGAGGCCAACTTCCAGTTCCGCACGAAGAAGGGCGTCATTAATAGCAAGCACCAGAGAGTCAATAGCGATGAGGAGAGCCAGAGTGGAATCGAGATGGGACAAACGGCTCATTTTGTTTAGAAGTGAGTGTTATACTTGACATGTCGGAGTAGAAATGGATGCGGTATGGGATTGGGATTGGGATAGATGGTTGGCGAACAATGCTTTGTTTTGGATTGTTTCCTTGATTTTGAATACCCCGAAAGATATATATAGTGGAAACATGGAGTAATTGAGCGGATCAATATAACGACTGGTTTAAAAGTTCGTTTGGGAGGTAGATACTGTATTAGATGATGAACGGAATTTTTTTGTCTAATTTACACATTTACTCTACCATCCTTTTCGTAGACCATGATTCTCACGAGGGCTCCACCTCTGGCACCGATACCTTCTTGCGATATCTCTCTCCGACGTCTCTCCAAGCCAGTCTCGTACACTAACCTTCATCTGGCGTTAAAGTATTATCTCCGCTTAATGCCGTTATTTTGGCCTCCGGTAGCATTTTCCAACCCTCAGGCTTTAGGCCCCAGGATAACTGCAGCAACAATGTCCACGTCAGTGTCAGACTACGCCGCTCCAAGTCAGATTTCATGCCGACCGGTATGCCGTCAGCAAATCTACATAGAGCCAACATTTTCTGCGTGCGATGGATCCATGCGGTGATTATTGGGTACTTCGTAAATAAAAAAAAGAGGGAAGTGCCGAATGTGGGTAAATTTACGTGCGTAGGAGATTGCGTTTTGTTTTTCGGGATTGTTGGTTTAGGAGATTTGGAACTTATTTCTAATTTGAGATACGTGTGATTAGTAAGGTGGCAGTGAGATGGTTGGGAGAGGGGATGAACGAGCTGACTAGCTCGATTAGGCTTGAATTTCGAAGAACTGTGCCTCGAACTGAGGCATAGGGACTGCTCTGAAACAGTCAGTCAAAGGCGGAAAGCAGATTGTTTCTACTTTTTCAAATCAACCAAACGGGGTAGACATTAACGACAACAATGGCCACTTCTGAGTGTCTGAAGATGCGCTGTTGTTCCATTTTCAAACACCATTAAAGACCTGCTCGCCTAAGATCCAAGTCTCCTTGACAGTTCCATCATCCTCGAGAATAACAAAGTCGGCTCTCCTGCCAACCTCCAATTTGCCACGATCTTCCAGTCCCATGGCGTCGGCCACATTCTCAGTAACACACATTACGGCCTCTTGCAATTCAATACCAGCCCACTCCATCAGGTTCCTCACACATTCGTCCAAGCCGATGCATGTCCCGATCAGGGTCTCGGTCCCTTCGATTGTCACCTTGTTCCCTGCCTTGACTTGGTTGAGCGGGATCTGGGCGTGGCCTGGATAAATACCATCCGGAAGACCGGACAATTCGATACTGTCGGTGATGAGTATACAATGGCTAGGGGATGAGCGGTAAACCATAACAACCACTCTCGGGTGGAGATGAATCTGGTCTGCGATGAGACTGAAGTATGGCGGCTTGCGCTCCGATATCAAACCTATGACTTTTTTCAATAACGCCTTGATTGGATTGGTGCTTTACGAAAAGAAGAAAGGTTTTACCTGCCAGTCCAGGCTCTCTGTGATGAAGTGGAAGCATCGCATTGGAAGTATGGGTCACAAGATTAGCACCAGCTTCAATACCTTTCTTCCCGACCTCAAATGTGGCAGCGCTGTGGCCCATTGACACATGAATTCCGTAGTCTTCAGTCAAAGTCTTGATATAATCCAGAGCTCCAGGCAACTCTGGAGCCAAGGTTATCAGCCTGATGGACTCTACGAGGTTCAGCGCGCTGTAAAATGTCTCGGGGGTCGTGGTCCCCGGCACTTGCAGTTTTAGACAATCGTGAGCCCCTGCTTTGGATGGTGCCAGAAAGGGGCCCTCCACATGAGCACCAAGTACTGCTGCTTGGCCTGCACCATCATGGGGTTTCAGGAAGGGCAATACATCGTGGAAAACTCCCTGAGCAACAGTTGGGACTGTTGGATAGAAGCCTGTTACGCCTTTTGATGGGAGGTTTCGAGCGAGTGTCTTGACGCCTCTTTGGTAGGATTCTTGATCCTTGAAATGAGCAAAATGAAAGCCAGGAGCTCCATTGATCTGAAGTTCAATGAATCCAGGGGAAATGATGGCGTGGTTGACATCCTTCCTGGTGGTGAGTGGTGGAAGAGGCCAGTTGGGTATAATGGTTCCCTCAGTGTTGACGGTCAAGGGAAGAGAGACCAGCTGTCCTTTCATACACTGGCGGCAGTTGTAGAACTGGATCGGGGTGCGGTTCCTGGTGTCCATGTTCGTGGATGGTGATAGTAAGGGTGATGCTGCTGGTGCTCGGTGTATCTGCGGGAATCGCCTATCAAATGTCCCCCCTATTCATGAATTCTGAAAGAGGGGGGACATAAAGTATAAAAAGCGGCACTCATGGCTGCAGATTTTTGGATGGCTGGCAGCTGAAAAGGGGAGCCGCTTTTTCTGTCACAGACGACCATGCATTCTGACCTGGCGTGGCGTGGCGTGGGTCCACAAGACGCGGGTCGCGTTCCCAAATGACATCATCCAGGCTTGAATCCAGATTCAGAAACAGCAAGTCAACATGTTTATGAAGTTTCGCTTTCTTTGTTTTTATCCTCAATAATTGCGAGTCTTCTTACATGCGGCAATTGAGCAATTCTTCTCTAATCTACTGATCTATGTAGGCTGCTCCTCCTCGCTGCATGAGAATTAACTCCTTTAAATAGCAAGGACGAACAGCATACTATTTTCCCCGCTTGAGCGACACCAGGTCTCAATATGTCGAATGATCACAAGAAAGGGCCTGGTGGTCATTATTCTGCCACAAATCCTATTCCCAATATACAGAGATTTGTTGAAAGCTTGGACAAAGACAAGAAAGGGCGAGATGCAAAGCTTGACGAGCAGATGAGGTCCAAACAACCTAATAGCAGCGAGGCAAGAGATCACAATCAGAGCAAGCCAAAAGGTGACGCTGGTTCAAGAAAATTCGTCACAGACCCTACAACCGGGAAGGAAGTGGAGATTGAAGATGTCAATGCGGAATTCATGAAAGCTGCGGACAATCCACAAGTTAGTACTCTTTTGATACAACTTTGGAAACCAAGCTCATTCCATATAGCTCTCGGTACCCAATGCCAACGTGAACAAAGATACCCCTGTCAAGACCGAAGCAACGCAGTCGGGCGAAGAATACCGAAACAATCAAGATATAACCGCCCCTCCGGACCCCGTAGAGCCTGGAAGTACCTCAGATGTACCCCTCCATGGCGAAAAGACCAATATCCTGTTCCACCCAACTCCTTCCGTTAGTTATGAGCCGATGTATGTTGCATTGGAGAAAAGGACGACCATACTTTGTGCTGGGATATTGATTGCAATTGTTGTCCTGGGCAAGATGTTTGGCGGAGCTCTGTATGGACTCATCCCACTAGGCATGTGCGTGTCTTCAGGAGTATTCCTGTCGATGAAGGAACTCCTACGACATGGTCGAGAGACCGAGTGGGAGAGTGAAAAGGAGCGTGGCAAGATGGTAAACATACCCCTTTAATCATCAAACAAATGATTGACAAGTACAGGCCACCGCAAACCTTATTCCGGAGAGCGTAGAGTAAGTCATCTTCTCGGAGGAACATGCCCCTTCCGGGCATCTAAGAATTGGTTTAATCTTTAGACATGTTTTAAGAGTCGATTGCTTCTAAGCAAATGTCTCAATCCCCGTGGATCATTATTCCAACTACAAATTATACTATACCAAGCAATACTGACTCCAAGATCTTGACATAGGTGGATGAATACATTTTTGGGTGTAATGTGGGGACTTATCGATCCAGATATGTTTGCATCCGTCGCCGACACTCTCGAAGATGTCATGCAGGCTTCGCTTCCCGGTGTAATTGAGAACGTTCGAGTTGCAGAAATAAACCAGGGAAATAATCCTTTCCGAATCCTCAGCTTGCGTGCTCTTCCAGACGGGCACGTTAAAGATCTGAAAGACGATATCCACAAACATAACGAGCAGGTTAAGGATCCGCAAGAATTGGCAGCTGACGAGGAAGGGGGCGATTACTATAATCTTGAGTGCTCTTTTGCGTATCACGCCGCCAAATCTGGAACTAGTACTTCTAATAGGGCTAAGAACATGCATATGCAATTAGTCTTCTATCTTGGCATCAAAGGTTTATTTGGGGTGCCATTGCCTATCTTTGTTGAGTATGTTTTTTGATTTCCTTGCTTCAACTGTTAATCCACATCTGGGTCCCAGGACGTGGAGCATTTCAATTAAACCGCGCAAGTTGCTTGCATTAGCAGATGCTGACTTTTGATCTCTAGGCTTCAAGGACTTGTTGGCACGGTTCGATTGCGCCTTCAAATGTCGCCTGAGCCCCCTTTCTTGAAAGCACTGACTTTCACGCTCATGGGATTACCGAAAGTTCAAGCTGGGTGTGTGCCTATGCTGGAGACCGGAATCAACATTCTCAATCTTCCATTGATCTCAAATTTCGTCAATTACGCCATTGGAGCCGCGGTCAATGAATACGTCGCTCCAAAATCAATGACTCTTGACATGGGAAAGCTTTTGCAAGGTGACGATATCCAAAAGGATGTCGAGGCCCTCGGGGTCTTGTGGATCAGAATCCACAAGGCTACCGGTCTCAGCAAGCAAGATCGTCGCGGTAGTGAAGGCGGTGGAAGCGATCCTTACATTACTGTGAGCTTCTCAAAATATGGGAAGCCGATGTATTGCACTCGTGTCATACAGGATGATCTCAACCCTATATGGGAGGAGACGTGCGCCCTCCTAGTCACCCCTGATCTAATCAAAGCGGACGAACAACTCTCCATGGAACTCTGGGACTCCGATCGATCGACCGCCGACGACATCGTCGGAAAAGTGGAGCTTTCGATGCAGAAAATGATTCAACATCCCGGAAAGATGTACCCCCAGATATCAAAACTCCGTGGTATGAATGCAGAAGATAGTATGCCTGGTGAGCTTCACTGGGAAGTTGGTTATTTTGGAAAGCCACAATTCAGGCCGGCCATGCGGTCTCACGGAAAGGATGTGAACCTTCCAGATCAACTCAGAGATAAGAAGGAACTGCAAGACGACAAAGGCAGTCTCGACAATGCAGAGGAAGATGCAGTGGTACATACGCCTCCAGATCCACTCTGGCCGAGCGGTATTTGCAGCGTCGTGGTGCACCAAATTGTCAACCTTGAGCTCCAGAACCTCAATGGCAGTGATGGCAAACGTAAGGGTAAAGAGTTTGAACCGGCCCAGGAAAGTGGCGAGAACAAGGAGGAGGAGCACAAGACACTTCCCAGCAGTTACTGTACAATTCTGTACAACGATGAATTGGTAAATTGTCACTCTAATCTAGAACTCAATTGTACTGTACTAATCAGGTTACAGGTATATCGTACCCGCTCCAAGGTGGTCAGCAGCAAACCCATTTTCAATGCCGGTACCGAGCGATTCATTAGAGACTGGCGATCGGCCATTATCACTGTAACAGTCCGAGACCAGCGCATGAGACAACACGACCCGATCCTCGGTGTCGTGCCCCTGAAACTTAGCGACATCCTCCAAACCTCTTCTCAGGTTACGAGATGGTATCCTCTAGATGGCGGTATCGGATTCGGACGCATCAGAATCTCTCTCCTGTTTAGGAGCATAGAAACTCGCCTGCCGCCTCAACAATTAGGCTGGGACGTAGGCACTTTCGAATTTACATCTAGTAAAATCCTTGCTACGGGCTATTCTGCAAATAGTAAACTCAAGATGAGAATTGGTGGCAGCAGTAGCAAGATCTCAAGAGTACAGTGCAAGAAAACTGAAGAGGGAGATGGTGTGTTCTGGAATATTGCAAAGAACGACAGCAAACACAGTGTTCGACTTCCTGTGCGATATCGATATAGATCCCCCATCATTTTCGAATTTCACACAGCCAACAAACGCCATGCAGATGCATATGCAGTCATCTGGCTCCACCATTTTGTGGATAACGAGGAGCAAGATGTCAGTATCCCAATCTGGAAGACTGATAAAGGTATGAGGTTGACGCAGAACTATATCACCGAAGAGAACTTCAAAAATATCCCGGATCTCAAGGTCGAAGAAATAGGCCGTCTACAGTTCCGGGGTCGCTTCAAGGCTGGTACTGATGAGGACCACAGCCGCTTCGTCACTGATGATGACTCGCGTGAGACGCAAGAGACTTGGGAGGCTTGCCACTCGGAAGGCGTGCGTGACCGTTATGTCACCAAAGAACTCCCGCCGGCGGTACAGCAATTACATGATCAATCACTCACTCAAGGTCGCGACGTATTGTCCCAGGCCGATGAGTCCGAGAAGCAGAAATGGCTGTCGAAAGATGGCACGGACTGGAGCGGTGCTTTTGGGAAAGACCCAGCTCAGTACATTGATCGGCGTGGAGCGAGAAAACAGGAGCAGGCTGAAGTGACTGAAGATGTTATTGATGATGAGGATGAATCTTTGGAGTCAGATTCTGATGAGAGTGACCTGGGACTCAATGATGCTTCCAACAACGACGAGTTTGGAGAAGACGAACAGACTAATGGAGAAAGTGAGGAAGCGGTGGGCAAGGCAGGCACATCGCAAGCGAGGAACCCGATAAATCAGGTCAAGCAGTATAATGAAGAGAAAAAAGGCTTGCATCGGAAACAGAGGGGTTTGATGCAGTGGAAGCCGATGAGGAACTTGGCGTTTGCGAAAGATGAGGCGAAGTTTGCTGTCAGGAGGACTTTGAAGAAGGGGAGTTTGCAGGGTAGGCAGCCGGACGTGGAGACGGAAACCTAAACACGCTTTATGACTTATGAATACGACGAAGGTGTAAAATGGCTTGGGCAGATCGGATTAAGGGTAGCATAGCATTATTAGCATAGCATAGCGTTCTGGGAGCATAAAAATCACAACTGGCTCATTTTGCAAACTGGTTGTATGTATTTCGTGGAATACAACGCATGATAACGACGAACTAATATATCCTACATGTTGTTCATCCATGTATGATTCAATGCAATGGTAATTCACGCCACGTGAATATCCACACCCGTCAAAGCCAACGACTTCCACGACAACGCCCTGCTGTGCAGAACACACATTTCCCAACTCCAGAAGGCCAGGCGGTCATTTGAATACTCCTCGCTATGCAAGATCCAACGCCTCTACACCAAGATCTATGCGGACAGCGAAAATGCGGCCCCATGCCATCTATGCCTCGTCCCTCATCATACCCAACAACGCATTAGCAATTCAAACCTCTCTCTATCCATACCATACCACATCAAAACCGCAAAAACGACTCATCCCATCCCACACTCCTCACACCTTCAGGTATAATTCTGATTATACCACTTCCTCAACCTCGCCTGCTTCTCGCCCGGCCGCTGCATATCCAGCATGCGTCGTCCCCTCTCATAGCACCGCCGATACCTGATCCCGCAGTCGCTGCAGACGTCCGCTGCGCGGGTAGTGAATTTTGCGCAGGGGCCGGAGCAGTAGGTCATGTGGGGTGGGATGGTGGGGCGGAGGTGGTAGTGGAGTTGGCAGTGTGCTGGGTACTGTGGGTTGTTAGTATGGTGGAAGGGGAGGGAGGGGAGAGAGGGGAGGGGAGAGGAGGGAGGGAAGGGAGGGAGG
>QGMF01001037.1:0-10990 GCA_007821475.1 Lachnellula arida
GAGTCAGGCGTTGAGGGATATTTGGTTGAATAAGGGGAGGGATGTTAGGGGCGATCCGGCGTTGGCTTAGGGGTGTGGACCGTGTGGTGGTATAAGTAGTAAGCGAGGATGTTTGCATGTTTCTATTTAGTGCTAGGTTTTAATTTACATTATGTAGCTCAAGGCGTTTTGTTGCTATTTGTTTTTCTAAGGCTTGGTAGTTTTCTGAGCTCACTTTCCGAGTTACTTGCAGAGCTGGGCAGATCAAGTGACTTCACCCTCTTTCTCGGATTCTCGATCGTTTCACTGCATAAACCACATTTCCTTCACTCTACCTATAAGTCTATCATTCTCTTATATTTTACGGACAGCGGACTCTTCTAGGCTGCAGATGGCTTGATTACAGCTGTGTATAGTAGTGGGTGGCAATGCAGACACATGGACTTACCCTTTTTCTCACCATGACCTATGGGACCTCGAAGCCTATCAGCGTCCGATTTACACGGTTCCGTATCTTGATGCCGAGAACTTTAAATCATTTGCAACGGCCTATGAGTAAATACAGCTTTGGTTTGTTTCGCCCTGGTGTTTTCAAAGAATTTGAAGCAAATTGTTTCATCGCAGTTCATAGTCTGTTAATACTACTGCCTTACAACTTTACCACTTACTGCCAGGCCCCCCCTTTTCCAGTTTGTATCCATATTTTCATTACCATGCGTACTTCACATGCGGTTCGCCGTTAGTTCCCTCGCACGGCGTGACTCGTGAGGGGTGCTCTAGACACTTGACCTGGGAGTACCATATATGAGATATAAATTATATATTCGACTATATTTACGGATTTGCTTGAAATAGTATAGCTCTTGCATATCAATGAACCCAAATCGTGATATCGAGGAATCCAATCCATTAACCTCTATTTCCTTTTCTCGGACTCTTTCTATGCCAATCTAATTAATCAGGAATATAATTCTTTTTCATAACCCAAAAACTACGGCACGTATATATATACCCAAGCCCTGTATTCTTATAATCCTGCTTAATCATCCAAAGTAAGGAAGGAAGTAAGCTATCGATATCTCTCTCTTTAGTAGCAAGGATGTTTGGAAAGTATTCAGGTTATTTTTATTCCAGTCTTGATCTCCGTTGTATCATAGGGGTTCATGTTTACGCAGTTTGTTCTGTTATACTGATGGTAAACTATTACTACTTACATAGCGTGTCTATAAACACATACCCCCCTCAGAGGATAGACACTACACGGGGTTTAAGAGTTCAATCTAAACTTGGCTTGGCAATTCCGTTGGCATAGGCATTTGACAGACAAGTAGCAGGCTATTTAATGAATGTTAAGAACTACATTTTAGTCCCCGTAAACTCTCTCTAGGACTAAAAGTCCGTGACCATGAACGGCGTTCCCAAAGTCCCAGCTTGCTCTATTCGGGAATCTAGGACCTTGTTTTGTTTTTTCTTGTCTCTTTCAATGGGGTTTTACACCGGGGCTCCCATTCTGCAAACGTGGTAGCGATATCCTTACCCTACCCTAGGTACGCTTATGACTGTGAGGCAGTCCCCCTTTTATTCTCCAATACCTCGAGCTCGTCATAATGTCTTTAGTACGTAGGCATCTCAGTAGCTACTGCTCGAAAAGTGGCTATGGTATCCCGCATACTACCTATCTACGATCAGGTTCATTCGAATCTGCACTAGCACCAGTATACCTAGTTCCCAATCCATCCTCGGGTCTTAAGGAGATTTCAAGAAAGACGCAGAGATATTTGCCCGGAGTTGGGCGGTTGCAATATTGTAAATGGGTTTTAGAAGCTGTACATAGGCATGCAAAAAATGTTCATTACAGTAGGGGAGTTGTCAAATGAGCTCTGCAGCTTGGAAGGAATAGAGCTGGATACTAATCGAAGTTGAATTTATATTTTCCGTTCGTTTCCAGAAATACACTTTTCGGCATCCTAGTGATCTAAAAAATATACATACAGACCTAAAATGCTCACCTCATTTCGGGCCCCTTGAATTAAATCAACGTAGAGAATAGTCAAAAACAATACGTATTGGTAATGAGGGAAGGCTTGTATGGACTGCAGTCCGTGCTCTAGCGAATTGCCCGGTCCATACCAGCACCAATATATTTTTTGAGTGTATGGGCGCTATACAATACAATACAATACGTAATATAATATGATTGGTGTATTGGTGTATTGGTGTATTATTCTCTACATATACTAGTACGCTAATGAGAAACTTAGAGACCACGCCCCCCTTCTTCCATAGCTAGTGCACTAACGGGAGCTAATGAGCTTTGATATATTTTTTGAGTGTATAGGCGCAATGCAATACCCAATACAATATTGTAATAGTATATTATTCTGTCCATTACCTTAAATACACCGGTACGCTAAGGAGAAGCTTAGAGACTACTGCCCCCCCTTCTCCTATAGCCGGTACTCTAACGGGGGCTAACCAGCTCCCAGACAGTTGGATATATTCAAAAGACGTCAGAAGTCCTATAGCACGAGAAAATATTCAGTTCAGATTACAATTTGAAAATTCGGTTTAGTGCGAGCTACTAAAAAACTCTTTCGCTGGTGTATAAGAGGGTCCTTCAATTCACACAGTGCCTTTTTATTTCTACTTTCTTTTATAACCACACACACACACAACCAATATTCCTCTCGACTTCCGAATAACTTCACCCTCATAGTAACAGCTACTATACTCTCAAGCAATAGCTATCATCGACACACCTTCACTCTCACCTCACCTCACCTCATCGGTAAGTAATATCTCTACACCAAAATCATCTTCTTATACTTACAATGCATTATCAGACAACCAACGTGGTATCATGTCTCTCTACCAATCTGTCTGTTCCCAAGAAATGGAGGCTGAGAACGCCGAGTACGAACGCTTCTTGCCCCTCCTGAAGCCGGTCTGGAACCCCATCTCCGCTCGCCATTACTTCAAAGCACTGAAGATCATGAACTACTTCTCGGTGCGACTTGGCGATATCTCCCCTGAAATGCAATTTTGGGTTGGATGTTGTGGTCAATATACCATCGGGAAGACACTATCTGTAAAGGATCCAAAAAACTGGGATGAATTGAACGACATCAAGGAAAAGACAACGACTTGGGAATCCCAATGGGTGGGTCAGGGGAGGGTACTCCTACGAGAGGCACAGGCTTCCGAGGCAAAGGGGCATGGATGGCTTAGTGACGCACGCGAGGGCATCACCTACTTGGCTCGATGCCAAAGGGCCAGGGAAAAGGAGGAAGAGACAACGTTTGAGGAGATCCAGAAGAGATGCCATTCTTTTGGAATCGCCCTCAACCCGGTGCACGGAGACAACTTATCGACAGACGACGACTGTGCAATCTGTCGGGAGCCACTGCGGGAGCCACTGCGGGAGCCACTGGGCGGACAATGCAAACATGCGGCACAACTCCTATCAAACAACGTCGCGAGCATCTCGGGCTCGGAATGGTCTGAAATCGCCCATCTGATCGACGACTGCACAAAGTGCGTATTCAGCGAAGCCGACAAGGAGGATCGAGAATTCTTCAAAGTGATGCTGCAGTTCATTCGCCAAATTGCAATAGTGTATCCTCGATATCAAAACCTTCAAGCCAGCCTTCAAGAAAATCAGGGTTGCACGTACGCAGTCACTACTGAGTGCGGGCATAAATTTGGCTTCCATTGCATCGGCGCCTGGATTCGACAAAACGGCAAGGAGACCACATGCCCATATTGCCGAACGAAACTGGCAAAGGAAAAAGTAGTGATCAAGGCTCAGCAGGGTAATGGGTGCGCGTAGGAGAATCGGTATGATCGTCGGCGTCCCTGTGAGACGATCACGGAGGATAAGAAGGGAGGATTACGGAAGGGGCCTCTCGTGTAAGGTCTTGGGTAAGTTTGTTGGATGTTTTTTTTTTTTTTTTTTGATGCTTTTTTGATGCTTTTTTGATGTTTTTTTGCATGTTTTTTTCTATGTTTGTTTTGCTTGTTTGTTTTTGATGGATGTTGGATGGATGTTGGATGGGATGTTGGATGGATGCTGGATGGATGCTGGATGGATGTTGGATGGACGTTCGTTGGGGGCTTGGTCTCAGGTCGAACTGGACGCTTGATTAGAATGATGGTGTACTATGCTCATGGGAGAGGTTTGAAGTCGGTCGTACGGAGTAAGCAAAGTTGATAATTCAGCAAAATGAAGATATCACCATGAAGACCGTAGTAAGAACGTAGTCAAATTGTGATATAACTTGTTCTGAAAATTGATTTTACATTGACATAGAAAATAAGAAGTGAGGTTGGTTTGCTCTTAGTTGTTCCTGTGCGCGGCTATTTAATAGGCGCGCGACCCCCTGCAGTCTGCAGAAGACACATCTTTGTGCGACAAACTCACTGCTGATCGTACATTCCCTTCTATAAAAGTTCCATCTCTTCGTTCCTTCCCTTCCTGGCAACAAGATGGATTTCCTTCAAGTATACCACCCTAATCAAACTTCCATCTCCACAACCCAACTAACAATTTCCAGCGCCTCGCCCGCGCCCTTGACAGGCCTCTATTCCCCTGGAAGAAGCTCATCATCGGCTTCTCCCTCGCACAATACGTCTTCGAAGGTTTCCTCTCCCTCCGCCAATACCAAGTCCTAAAGCAGACCAAACCGCCCAAGGTCCTCAAGAACGAAGTCTCGCAAGAAGTCTTCGACAAATCCCAAGCATACGGCCGCGCAAAAGCCAAGTTCGGTCTCGTCAGCGGCCTCATCGGCCAGATCCAAAACACCGCATTCATCTACTATGACGTCCTCCCCAAGCTCTGGGCCCTGACCGGATCATGGCTCCTGTCCTACGCACCTGCGCGCTTCAGCGGCGAGATCTCGCACTCGATCGTCTTCGTCCTCTCGTTCATCGTTATCCAGCAGGTCATCTCGCTGCCGACTTCCATCTACCATACCTTTGTGCTGGAGGAGAAGTTTGGGTTCAACAAGCAGACGCCGAAGCTCTTTGCTATGGATATGTTGAAGTCGCAGATGCTGGCTTTTGTTCTGGCTCCTCCGATCTTGGCTGGTTTCTTGGCTATTGTGCAGAAGACTGGGAATAGCTTCTTTTATTACCTTTGGATGTTTGGTGCTGGCTTGCAGGTCTTTATGATTACCATTTACCCGATTACGATCTTGCCGCTATTTAACAAACTTTCTCCACTGCAGCCTGGCGATTTGAAGACTGGCGTTGAGGGACTGGCTGAACGATTGAATTTCCCGCTGCATGAACTATATGTTATTGATGGTAGCAAGCGGAGTGCGCATAGCAATGCGTATTTCTTTGGCATGCCGTGGAAGAAGCATATTGTCATCTACGATACCTTGATTGAGAAGAGCGAGACTCAAGAAGTTGTTGCTGTTCTTGCACACGAACTTGGTCACTGGAGCTTAGGTCACACTACGAGGTTGTTTGGAATCTCCCAGGTATGCAATTCGTGAATTGGGATTGAAGCTTCTCCTATTAACCGACTTTGCAGGCTCATTTCTTCTACATCTTCGCCCTGTTCTCCGTCTTCATTAACAACAAGTCCCTCTACCAATCCTTTGGCTTCCACAAGGAATTCCCCATCATAATCGGCTTCATCCTATTCTCGGACGCTCTTGCGCCAATGGACACAGTCATCAAGCTTCTGATGAACATCCTGAGCCGGAAATACGAGTTCCAAGCCGATGAATTCGCACAGGGGTTGGGATACTCGACCGAGCTGGCTCGTTCTTTGATCAAGCTCCAGATCCAGAATCTGAGCACGATGGATGCGGATTGGATGTATGCTAGCTACCACTTCTCGCATCCGATTTTGTCGGAGAGATTGGGTGCACTTGGATGGGTTGATGAGACGGCTGTGGTGTCGGATGTGAAGGATGAGAAGGTTGAGAAGGCCAGTGGGAGAGAGCTGTAAAATGTATAACACCAATAAAGCGATTCCCTGGAATAATTCGTCGTAGTGTCTTGTATCGTTGTGTCGGTTTGGATCCGTAAAGTTCAAGCCTCCGCCTTCTTCAACTTCTCGGCCGTCCTCTGCTTCTTCTCCTCCAACTGTCTAGCTTTCTTCTCTTTCTTTCTAGCCTCCTTGTCTACCGAGTTGGACACCTTATTCGCAGACTCATGCTTCGTTTTAACCTTCTTAGCCTTCGGAGCCTCCACGTCCACCTCAGAACCATTCCCAGCAGCTTCAGCTTCAGCTCCAATCTCAACCTCCTCATCCTCATACTCATCCTCATCCCTCCCCAAATCAACCGCACGACTCGCCTCCCTCCCCCCCACATCCCCAACCTCAATACTCTGCTCCCTCTGATACTCCTCTAAATCCTGCCAGCCCTCCTCTGCCTGGCCCTCTCCCACTCCCTTCCCATCATCCACTCCCATCCCCATTCCCTGCCCCTCACCATCCCCATCCAACAGCAACGTCGGAGCCAGCCATTCCCCCCTAAGCCCCGCCTCCACGCGCTGCAGATTATGCAGCGTAACAGACGAGCTAGACCCTGCCGTCGGCCCGGACGCCTCGAGGCGCGCGTTGGGCAGGAGGTGCGCGTGCGTGGTCGTGGATGTGAGGTATGCGGATAGGTATTTGAGGGCGATTTCTTGGGGGACGGGGATGGAGGGGATGGATTTGTGGGGTGGGAAGGCTGAGGCTGACATTGTTGCTACTTTTTTGATGCAATTCAAACTAGCAGCTTGGATTTTTTTGTCGTGCAGTACAGTATCTGAAAGAATAAATGCGTCGTCGTGGTATTGCAGTGCAGTGCAGTCAGTCTTGAATATTAAGATCGAGATCAAGATCAAGCTCTAGATTGTAGAAGCGGCCGCTAGCGTTTATATTTCTATTTCCTTTCTGGAACGACAACTTTAGATGCAGTACAGTATCAACCTCGAGCTCGCGATCTAGTCCATTGATAGACCACCAAACAACGCAAGATGTTGTGTCTCCGCTGCTCGAGAGGCTTGCACGCCTTCTCGAAACTCCCAATCGCATCAGTATCAGCATCAGCATCACGAACAGCCCACCTGATCCCCTTCTCCACAACACCAAACCGGTACTTACCTCCCCAATTCCCCTCTCCTTCTCTCCCCTTCTCCCAAAACCCAACCTAACTAACATCTCCTCTTCACCCCCCCTAGAACCTTCTCATCCCTCCCCTCCCTCCGCCCCACCCTCACCTCTCTACGCCGCAATCCCACAACCAGCACCACAACACCTAGCATCCCAACCGACCCCGACGCCTCAGCAACAACAGCAATCCTCCCCCTCTCCATATCCACACACCCCTCGATGGCCGCAACGCAGATCCGCTGCGCGGCCCGCAACACGTTTTCCCCGAGCCATTTCGTGCGGAAGCGGCGCCATGGGTTCTTGGCGAGGTTGAAGAGTCGGACGGGCAGGATGATTTTGAAGCGGAGGAGGGCGAAGAAGAGGAGTTCGTTGAGTCATTAGATGGGATGGATGGGAGGGGAGGGGAGGGGAGGGGATGTATGATAGATAGAGAGGGAGAAGGGGATAAATGGGAAAGGGGTGTATAGTCTATGAATGGATGGGGAGAGAAAGAAGAGTAGGGATCGAGACAATGCGTGTATGTATGATATTAGAGATGGATATCGATGTATCTTCCTCGATTATTTTCTTGGTCTGTGATTGTGGTTCTTAGAGAAGCTCTGCGTTGCAATTGTGCTTGACTCTGTTGCTCGTTTTCATTACAAGTTCTACGTCTGCTCGTATCTGCAAAGTGGTGTGTTCGTTGCTCTTCTAGAGCCAGCTTGTGTTGTGCGAGTTGGCCATGTTAATCGCGGATCCCCTCGGGGTCTTGATTATTAGATCACTCGCAAGTGCTCGGGGGTCAAGATCCATATTGAACATGTCTTTGAATATCGTTTGTCTTTCTCCAATTGACTTCATCTTTCGCACCTGCCTTTTCAAACTCAGCCCAACATCCTTCTAGGTCATGGGGGCACATTCTCCAGACGATGCAAAGGCCATCACAATTTCAAAGACAATCCAAGTTAAGAAAGAAGTTTATTGGTCTGTGAACATACGCCTCTACCAATAACTCGTCGACTCCACAGACCTTCCTAATTATTCATGTAAGAAAAGAAAACACTCGAACCCAATACTGTCTGCCGATCCCATAAACTCCCATTTCTTCATAACAGTGCATCTCAACCTTGCCAATTCATTGCCTTTCTCGCACCACAACAATGCAGGCGTGCGCTTCTCGTATGGAGTAAGAGCTCCGCACCTCATTTATCTTACGTCCATGATCACTTGTCCTCGATCGATGAGTTGTGCGCTCCGCGAATAGGGTAAAATATAGTGCTTTCCACGTAAAAAACAAAAACTCCGGTAAAAGTATCAACGGTTTGGTTTTGTGGTTGCTTGGGGACTCCTGAGAACAAATTTGTCTCTATGAAATCCGTGCAAGGGATATCGGCCTCGTCGCACCAAAGTACAGGCTGGAATCCTCACATGGGTATGACTTCCACGGTAGAGATATAGGCTCGGGAGGCACTGCCACGGAGCATGTTGTTTCGAATCCCTGTGGATCCGCAGAGGGGTCTGAAACATTGAATGTCAACCTGGCGTAGACAACATAGTCAGCAGTATATCTTGTGGTATAGAAGTGGTTTGCCATGCCTGCCACCAAGGTAGTCAATATGCTGATTAATAGTGAAGTTTGTCATGGTCCATGGAATAATTCCAGGAATAATTCCATCCAAGGACTGTGCTTGACAGACACCAGCAACGGCGGCAAGCGTGAAGAGTGCAGAGAGCTTCATGGTGCCAGGATGATGGTTGAGCTGATGATGGTCGAGTTGATGAGGGTCGAGTTGATGATGTTGATAAGTACTTGATGTCTTGAGATAATCTTATACTCGTTGTGGATGGTTTTGCAATGCTGTGGATGGGTTTGCAATGTTGATGGATGGATGTTGATTGTCAAGGAAGAAGGAAACCGAAGACGAAGGGAAGCCGGTTTTACGGTGCTGTTGAGCCTAGCAACAACTCAGAGGGTGGTGGTTTCCGTTTTCGTTGTACTTGTCTTCGGGGGTGGAAAGAGCCCGCCATTACAGGACTATCGAATTCAAACTCGCCTTCACTCAAAACTTAGAAGACGGCAAGAGCCATGAAATCAGAGCTGCAAAGCCGTTGGCAAGCGCCTTTCATTTTTACGTCCCGTGCCGTTATGAAGCTGCGTTACCAAGACCAGGCTTGATGTGGCTCTGAAATAGGGGACGTTGGCGATTTCTGGTACGTTTTATCATCAACCAGGAAGGGGAAATTAATCACCTCGGTCAGCGCATGATATTTATTCTCTCATGAATCTTCACAACTTCACAACTTCACTGTCTTCACCATGTCACAGAATGGATACCAACGATAATCCTCGCCCTAGTCATGCCCCGTATGCTCAGCGAGCCTTTAGCAGGTAGCAGGTTATCTAGACCTCCACCATAGTTCCCTCCATCGTGAGCAAATCTGATGGCATTCACTCACACACCAGGACTTTCTATAGCATACAAGATAGTAGTACCACTCACCTCATGTGACATTTTTGGATTGACTTATCAGACCGCCAACCAAGGCCAGCTCCAGCTTATTCGAATCTCCTCGTGCAGGGGGAACACCGCCACCACGATGGAACCCTCTTCCAAACAGCCCATATGTACCGTCATTTCCAACAAGATGGTAGATAATATAGTGTCTTGTATTTCAACTCTCCAGAAGCTCTTGTTCCACCTTTCATTCACAAACCTGCATTTTCCGAGAATCCAAATATCCAATTCCATTTTCTCGCACGTCTCGCTAGCGCAGAGGGCAGCACTCTTGCGCGTAACATCCGGACCCAGAAGATATAGACAGCACGTTAAAATCTCAAGCATGAGTTAGAAATACGCAAGATATACATGTTTACCAACCACGTAAGAAAGTTGAAAGAGACATAAGTAGCGATTGAGCCCTCAATGCCACGCTAACGTGTACTGTACCTCGCTCGCAAAAATTATACAATCCAGTTAGTTTCTTATTCAGTTCATACTACCGAATTCCACTGGTAATCTATCTATATATGCGTATCCTGAAACCAAATGATCCCTAACTATCAATAGAAATATAGTACAAACTTCCGATTATTCCGTTATAGCAAGCTTGTCATGTGCGCCCACAGCTGAATTGTTTATTAATCATTGCTCACACTGAGTATCTAGGTAGAAACCCTTAAAAGAATCCGAACCTTGTTTTCATTGTTGTGAAGGTGGAAAATTACGACTATAGCATATAAAGTGTGTGCAAAGGTAAAGCGCAATCGACTATATTGCTAAAGGTAGAATCATACATTTATATATTCTCCAGGTGTGATTTTTGATGATTTTTATGCATAGACAGGCCATGATAGATATAATACATACCTCCGTACAAGCTCACTTCTATCTTGCCCCACAACACCCCTTCCCCTTCCCCTATTATCTCGCTTAGCTTTTCTACTGTACATTTTTCGCCAACCCCACCATTGCAGTTTGTCACCAAAGACCATGATGTAAGTACTTCGCTACTGTAACGCGTATACGTAGATCGATAGATAGTAGGGAATACCTAAGGATTCGTAGAACCTGGTGTGATGTCGCCCTTCACGTGGCAAAGAGAAGCTGCGGTTCGGGAATGGTGGACCTCGGCCTCGGCCCACCCCGGCTTCCCCGGACCAACTACCGGTAGTACGTACTACGAGCTACCCCAGATAATGCATTCTCCACTATTCAACGACTTATACTTTTATCTTCGAATATATGTTCTTGTTTCCCCAGGTGGGTCTACAAAACTTCCTTGGACCTTTTTCCACACTTTCACTGAACTCCAAACTATACCTACATACATACCATACCCCCCATCCCCACAATGGCGCACCAAGGCCCCATCACAACCCCTCTTACTACCCTCCTCGGCATCCAACACCCAATCCTCCTC
>QGMF01001038.1:0-10991 GCA_007821475.1 Lachnellula arida
TCTTCATCGCGGACATCGCGCACATGCCCGGCTCCATCTGCGGCGTCTGGCCGGCCTTCTGGCTCGTCGGCGGCAACTGGCCCTACAACGGCGAGATCGACGTCATAGAGGGCGTCAACCTGGCCGGCACGGACCAGATCACGCTGCACACGGGGCCGGGCTGCATGATTAACACGGATGGGTCGCAGAGCGGCACCACGCTGCTGGATACGGACTGTAATTCTAATAGTGGGTATAATGGGTGCGGGGTTACGACGACGACGGCGAATGCGTACGGGACGACCTTTAATAGTGCGGGGGGTGGCGTGTACGCTATGCAGTGGGAGAGCACTGGCATCTACGTCGTAAGTCACAACCTTCCTCTCTCTACCCATCCATCCATCTCCCTCTCAGAATCAATAAATAAAACATAACATTAACACCCCCTCCCAAGTGGTTCTTCTCACACGACAGCATCCCCGACGACATCACCAGCGGCAGCCCCATAACCGCCAACTGGGGCACGCCCGTCGTCTCCTTCAACGGCGGCAGCGGCTGCACCATCGACTCCAGCTTCGCATCCGAGAACATCGTCTTCGACACCACGTTCTGCGGCTCCTGGGCCGGCTCCGTCTTCGACAGCGGCAGCTGCTCGCAGTACGGCTCCTGCGACACGTACGTCGGTGCGAACCCTAGCGCTTTCGAGCAGGCGTATTGGGAGATCAATTCGGTTAAGGTGTATCAGATCAGCTGAACGTGCATGTGAAGGAACCTCAGGACCTCATGAGGGTCATGGAGTTGGAAATGAAATGTTTTTATGCGGATATATGAAATGAATATATGAAATGTACTGTACCCGTGCCGTGCTAGTATTGTGCATTGTAGTCGTAGTAGTAGTATTGTTTTACGCCGAGGGGATCACCCATAGGGGTCCCAACCTCCCTCCCAGGGGCATAGGGCGTGCGAAGCTAGGAAATACATACAAAGACCTGCCTGCCTATAGAAGCCGCCAAAACCACAAGGTCTTTTTCCCTCCCTCTCTAAACAGTCCCGGGTCCCTGATCCCATTCCAATATATAACCCAGATAGCAAAATCTACTGTAGCCACAAGGGCGCCACCAGCAGAATCCCCTCCCCTCCCCTCCGCCGGTCAGCGCTCAGCACCCTACTGCTAACCCCTTCCTCACTCCTTTTCCAATCGTAAACCCATATATAGAGCATCCTCAGGCATGCGTCCGCAAAGGGTTCCTCCTCTACTGCATAGCTCTCTAAGAAGAGGTGAAGAGCTGCAGTATCCGCCTTATTCCTTTTGTTATTTATGCATCGAGTATTGTGCACAGCGCATTGTGGGTTGTCGAGGTAATGTGTAACGTAACGTTACTACTTGGACCTCTGGGTCGTGGATGATGTGACGTGACATACCTGGCAATGCTTTTGCTGACGCGAGTCATACCGAACCGGTGAACATGAACAGCGAAGTGCGACAAAGGTATCGCGACTCGCGAGGACGAAAACGAGCTAGACCCACTTATTTAGATGAATCTCACGTATATCATATGTAGTTTTTGTGCAGGAAAACAACGGGTTTTCGGGCTTCAAAGTCAAATTTCTTGGTAAAATCGCCGAGACCTAACTACCCACCCAACCTCCATCCTTTTCCCACACTTACAGAGGTAAAATTGTTCAGCTAGGAGAGCCGTAAAAGATACCCCGCCCATTCGTCCCCACAAACACAAGTCCATACGTACTTATATCAGCGCCCACAACATTCGAACTCGCCGCGCCAAAGCCGTGCTGCGCATCGCTGATCACGGCCCACGTGGCGCCCGTATCCTCGCTCTTGAAGAGCGCCGTGGTGCCCGAGATGGTGAAGAAGCCGTAGAGGACTGGGTAGGCTGAGGTGGTGGAACCGGCGCCCAGTGCTAGAGATATCGTGAGTAAGAAGGGTTGGGACGGGGGAACTTGGACTTACCGAAGCTGTAGCCAGCTGTTGGGCCGGTGGAGGTGGAGATCTGTGTAAAGGTCGTTCCGTAGTCGAGAGAGTGGAATAATCCAGTGTCGGTCGAGGCCCAGACGTCGCCTGCTACTGTTGGGTGCACGCGGATCTGGTTGACTGCCGTTGAGGAATTTAGGGCGACCGTTTTCGCAAAGGTCTTTCCGGTATCCGTGGATACGTAGATACTAAATACGATATCAGTGACCTCCTCCAGTGATTGCTAGGAAGCTATCTTACCTGCCAGCAGAACCACCATAGAACACGGTATTATTCCTCTTGTCAGAAGCAATAGCAGCACTAGTGGGAAGTGTCGATACAGCAGTAAAGGTACCCGTATACTGCGACACGAGCGTTCCATTCGTACTAGACGAGAGCAACACCGTATCACCATCGGCCGAGTAAGCAACCTTTCCCGAGCCCGTGTATGTTGAAGCGCCATAATCAGCACTCCATGTGGCGCCAAAGTCTGATGACAGCGCAATTTTGATATCAGTATCGCTGTCGCCAGAACGAACGACATCTGCAGGTGTGTTTCCGGCGTAGTCAAGATCCCGAGTGGTGCTGTATGTTGGGTTATGGAAGGCTTGGGTAGGAGCTGTGTCGAGCGAGCTGTGGTAGAAGCCGCCGATGTCTCCAACGGCTGATAATAGGGGCGGGCCGCCGGGAGGAGTCAGAAGAGCTAGGGCTGCTGTTTCCTCGATACCGGTTGCTAACGACTTCAAGGTTACATTGTGGACCGTATCCCATTTAAGAAGATCATGTCCTCCGTAGATTGTTGCGCCGGTGCCGTAAAGCCTTCACTAGTAAGCATTCGCAAGACTCGACAGATGGAGCAGGACTCACCAATGGTTTGAGTCAAATGGATCAATCGACAAAGCTTCCACCATCCACCCCACTCTTTTGATGAATTGGTCTGTGGAAGTGGTATCAAAAAGCCACGGTGCCGCGGAAACGTCGTAGCTGTAGTACCTTGAAGCTGTTAATGGAAAGTATCTGCCAAAATCGAAAATAAAACTTACAGATCCTGGCTGGGATAGCTTGTCCAAGCCCTGTTGTACCAATTAGTTCCATGTAAATCAACCGGACGGGGAATAAAAGTACCAAATCGGAGACCAAGTAGCACCCGAGTCATTACTTCTGAAAATTTCTTCATCTGGCCACCAGTCATTCAAAGCAGCGACCATAAGTGTCCCAGGCTTTTGTAAGTCAACACTCAGTCCACCATAACCATAATTCGTTGAAGCCAGAGAAGTGGGGCTAATATCCGTCCAGACTCCCGTCGAAATGTTGTATTTGTGAAGCGTCCCATTCGTTCCATCATACGGGCCTGCGCCATTGGCGTATGAGATGTATAGTGTCTTCTCCGCAGGGGATAGAACACCTTTGTGTGGAAGGAATCCCAGTTGCGGTTCGCCAGATACCCAGGCCCAAGTAACCCCACCATCTTCAGATTTGAACACTGATTCACCAACATCAACGACGCCTAAATCAGTTAGTAAGTAATACACATCTAATGACTAATCATCAGCTTACCAACGAATATTCTTGGAGTAGCCGTCCCCGTTGATCCAGAGGTAGAATCAAACGTAACCCAAGCAATGCCTACCGGATCCGCAGTATACTCCGAACTCGCATCCTGGACATAGGTCCCTGGTAACAGTCAGCCCGATCACCTCCTCGCAAACAAACTTCTTACCGGGCCATGTGAAAGACGCAACATTCGCCCACGTGACACCATAATCTGTACTCTTCCACAACCCATGGCCACTTCTGGCGCCAAAATAAAGAATGCTGTTATCATTGGGATCAACCACAAGACGCTACACATCGTCAGATCTCCCAGTGAGACAAATTTGGTTCGAGTGAGAAATACTTCACCGACTCCACGACCTGGCATATTACCTCCGACTTTGAACGGCAGTACAGTCTCGGACCATGTAGCTCCTTGGTCCGTGGAGCGCAAGATGGAGCCATTGTTTGGATCCCAGTCAATTGTATACATGCCCACGGCGAGATAAAGACGATCCGTCTCAACGGGATCCGTGGCGAGAGCATCGATCCCCCAATCGTGCCTGTTCGATTCAGATTCAGCTCAGCTCTTCTTTGTCAGTCAACGAATAGTGTTTACTCACCAGTTCGTGTTATTTGCAAAATCAGTTAGTGGGGTCCAGGTATCATCTGAGTTCAGACGATACGCGCCTCCGATATCTGTTCGTGCGTACGCCAGTCCTTTGGTGGTTGGGTTGAAAACAATTCCAGGGACGAATCCTCCACCGCCTGAAAATATATCATTAGCTATTACCGAACGGTAAACATTCGTCAAACGCAGAGTCATGCATACCTCCAATCCTAACATTCTTCCACGTGAATGTTTGCGACGTATAAGCATTGATAGACCCAGCCAACAGACTCGCAGCCACAAGGGCCACGCTATTCAGAACAAACATAGCAACAGTATTCCAGTACTACTGGGATGAGACAATTCGAAACGGTTTTCCAGATGGCTCGTAAGACTAAAAGCCGGAAACGTGGAAACGTGGAAACGTGAAAATATATAAGCTCCACCAGGAAATTTCCCCCTCCGCAACCCATAGACACAGACAAGACATGAGACTACATGACGTGAGGTACCTGGCGGGGCCTCACTGAAAGCATTCTACAATAGATTGCATGCAATATAGACGGTACCCCACAAACCGTCCTTCAGCCATTTTCCGGGGTGCAGGCGGGGATACTATTCTCCACTGTACCCAGAGGTTCAGGCGCGGAAGACCACGCCACTCTACATACTTCACTTGGCGGGAGACGACGGTCCGTTCCAGCCGGGGAGCCACCATCAGTACCTTGGCAGGTAAGTACTTTGTATATCCGAAATTGATTACGGTATACTTAGGGGGAGCGCGTGATGGTAGCTGTTTTGATTGATTGATATAATGTCAGGCGGGGCTTAGCCTTGGTTGAAAGGATCATGTCGCTCGCTCGCTCGCGGGGAGGATGAGGATGAGCCTGAAATTTAGTTAAATTTAGCCTGCCCGATTACCGAGATCAAGGCCCAGATCTGCCCCTGAATTTTCCACCAGCAGATGTTTTTCTCGTGTCCTCATCTGCTAAACATCATTTTAAAAATGTTAGAAATCAGGCGTGTTTGCATCTAAACGCCTTCTTGAGAAGATCTTGCTCATCGCTCTGCTGACCCTTGAAACGGAACGTCGGATCGGCTCGCGGTGGATACATCATACTGTACAGTAGAAGAAACGCACTAATTTATAATATACTTGGCGGCGTTGGACATTGAAAGTCAATAATAATAGGTGCCACTTCTTATCCTTAGTATAAAGGAAAATTGCGAGGAGTTGAAAGTTTTATAATTGATGGGCCTATTAAGGGAAGGCCGTAAAATAGGAGAAGGATCGTTCGGAAGCGGGGTTGTAGTAACACCAACGAATGTTTCACCGACCGAGATACTTTCAACAAGTCAATACCCCACCTGTAAGGTTATGCAAGCCCTGGACTTTGCAATCTGTCGCTTCAAAGATGCGGCCTAGATACTAGGCATGATTACTGAATTATACTAGAAGCTTAGAAGCTCATTACGTCTACGGTACACCTCCCATCCCCTACAATCGATCTCGCAATCAACACCACCCCTCATAAATCATCACCCAATATCTACGACCAACTCCCCTTCGGCGGACCAAAGATCTCCCCCTTTGGAAGCTTCGTCTGAACAGCAGCATCCAAACTATCAAGCGTATTGGCTACAACCGTCGTACCCCACCAATCCGGGAAAGCTTTCTGGGGGAGCGACACCGCGAAGAACATAACAATCAAGCAGAGCGCAAGACCGAGATCCAAGCCGCCGGAAGTGAGGTAGTTGTATTGGTTCCACCATCCGGTGTACTTGCGGCGTATGAAATAGTTAAACGTCAAGCCGACGATGACCCACGACATATAAGTCAAAGGTGTCGCTGGGGGAATGAAGAGGACGCCGCCGAAGATGAGAGGTGTAGAGAGATAGCGCACTTTGCTCTTGGGGAACATGCGGGTGAGGGTGAAGAAGAGGCAAGGCGTGAGGGCGCCAACTAGGAACATCCAGAGGAAGTTCTTGTAGAGACCGTTCATGCCGAAAAGGCGTTGGGGGCCGATGACGCCGAAGATGACGGAGGAGTTGAAGGCGCTGCGACCAGTCGGGCAGATGAAACCGTTGGTATTGCCGGCATCGCATATGTTTTTGATGGCGCCAAAGGCCCATTCAAGGACGGCGACGTTGACTATTCCAGCCCAAAACGTAGCAACTCCTTGCGCGCTCATCATAACGCGGGGTGGCACCTTCATGTAGTGGCCCATCTTTAGGTCTTGCGTAAATAGTAACCCCTGATACATGGGTGCGTAACCGTAAGCTTTGAATAACATCATTGCGATGGGACGACCTGGGAGCATGAAACCGACGATTAGTTCAGTGATAATGTTCAGTCCAATCTGGAAGTTTGTGACGGCTTGGACAATGCCAATAGGAATCATGAATATCATGGGTAGCATGTAGGCAATGATCAATGCCCAGACGGGCAGTCCGGTGTCCCATACTATAATGAGGTTAGAATTTGACTTCAATTTAAGGTACCAACTCACCCTGTACAACCACAATAGAAACTGCAAACATTACAATGAAGACCGCTATATACCACCTACGTGAGAAATTGTAGTGAGTCTTTCATCTTGGTTTATGCAGGAAGATATAAACTTACCAGTCAGGTACTTCTTTGTACTTGCGCATAAGTCTTCTGTGTACATCTTCATCCTCAACACGAGCATCCTTGAATCTCGCCCATATAGCTTTGCGTTCACATAAAGCAGTATGAACTAGAACTCCAGAAATTGCTGCAAATGACATGGAATAAAACCATATATTTCCTTGAGACATGAAGAGAGGAGAATACTCCTTATAGGCTGCAGCGTCGAATCCAAGATCGGGCGTCAGGACTTTGGTGACATTGTAGGCTTTCCCCGTGTTGTCGCGAATGGTGTTATCCAGGATAGGGAGGTATTCGCCATAATAAGCCCCGGAGAAATGCAACGCAGGGGTGATGATCCAGAAGAAGAGGATTGTGCTTATGGCGATATTGACCATCGCAAAGACCGGGAATTGCAGTGGGCTCAGAATGTATTGAGTGACAATATTCCAGTCGAAAGTGATTGGGATCAAAGAGATCCCTGATGTGCCGCCAAAGACTTGGTTGATGACTGGGCTATTTGGTTTGATCCAGGTCACGAATGCAAACACACTGAGAAATGGAGCAATGAGCTCTGGGAACCAGTGCCAGATAAAAGACCCCAGAACGATGTAGAGGAAGTAGCGATACCGGCCAATGCTCCAGCCGTTAGTCTTTTCTGGGTCGGATTTACGGTGATCGTGCAAAGCGTAGAAGACAGACGTGCTCACAAGATTCGTAGGCCAGATCATGGCAGCAGGCCAAACGAGGAATCGTCGACAAACACCCGCAAGTCCATAGCCGATGACTTGGTTGGAAACCGTGAGAAGAAGGTTGAAGCCCCAGCCCAAATCTCTCTTGTAGAACCCTTTCAGAGCTACAATGGTATCGACGGAATATGCAACAGGTCCACTCAAAGAGCAATTTGCCATAACCGTGATCACTGTATGCTCTTTCATGTTGAACGGACCGGGATTCAATTTCCATTTCAGTCCAAACCAGTTGAATTCCCACTCGGGCAACCATCTCGCCCAGGCGCATCCAATTGGATAGGCGACCAATTGACAGATGAGGGAGTTGAGGGAGAAACTCGGATATCTCAGGAAGAAGAGTTGGTTGAGACCAGAAGCCATTGTCACCAGGAACAGGCCCATCACCCACGCGCGAACAGTGTTTGCTGGACCGCCATCATCATAATTGCGTACCGCAGCTCGAACCTCGGGATATGGAGAGTTGTCGTTGACTTCATGCTCGAGCTTAAGCTCGTCATTTAGATCGTGGTTTTCTGCAGCTGCGTCGACGGCATCTCGCAGATCTTCTGGTAGATTGGGATCGAATTCGTGGAGCTTGTTGAACGTCTTGAGATGGGCGTTCGTAACGCCTTCGACTTCAATGTCCGGCACAACAGACGTCGTCTTGCCAATGCCGGTACTACCGTCGACAGAGACAACTTCTTCGACAGTGTCCACCTTCGGCTCTTTCTGGCCACGAAAGCGAGAAAACATCGTGATCAAAAATCCAGCTGTGCATGAAGAAGTTGGATTGGGGAGAAGGACAATTGAATATGAGGCCAAGGAAAGACCGATAGAAGATCAACGCTTGCTACTGTATTCACTCTACCGCTTGGACAGATTCACGTCGTACCGCAGCATCACCTACCTGATGCAGAACAAGCCGTAATCATGTCTAGCTCGACTGCCCAGTAGTCGTGTTACCTATAGATTACAAGAGAAAGTGTGAAAATATGTCTGTTGAACTCTGTTTATCCGAGCAAGCTAGTATTCGTTACCTAGGTAAATAGTTAACCAGATTCCTATAAAAGCTAGGTCGGATCCATTGTTCGGGTCGAGCGATCTACATTGCATTTTCGAGATGCTGGATATGGAGAGGCTAGCTCTAGTGGAAGCGGAGGAGTGTACTGTACAGTACTGCGGAAGAGCTTTGAGTGTAACCTTGGAAAAAAGTGGAGAAGCGCAGGACAACCTCACCACGACCGACATAAGAACAACAACACCACCATCCCACCGTACGAACCGTGGACCTCAACTGACCAACCTCACCTCCATCCCCACCTCCATCTCCCTTCACCATATCATCAGCATCCAGCTAATCACACACATCAGAGACACTGCGCGCTTTACTTCGTATCGCCGGCCAATCCACCCCACCTTCTCCCCACCCGAACAACACAACACATAGATCTACTTCCAAAGTCGAAGCCGCAGCTACAATCGGAACTATTGCCTTCGGATGGATATGCCCGAGCATAAATAAGAGTTGGCTTTCGACGCGGTGCGAGCGGCAGAATCCGTCGTAAACGTTTAAAGATACTAAGCCAGAGAGAGATAATTCTTGAATCCGCCTTCTCTGAGTTAATAAGTTAATGACTACCGTTGTAGTGGCTACCCAACATCGGGAGACGCCGCGCCGAGCAGAAAGAATCCCGCTCTAGACTCCATGCATACTCCGTACCTTACTCAGCGTGACGATTCAGCCCGGCCTCAGACTTCCTTCAGTACTCTCGTTTCGTCGACTTTGGTTTATCGGCAGTCTGAGGAATGGGAGGGAATGGATAAGAGCACTGCTGGAAAGCACGGGGAATATATCAGAGGAGTGCTAGGAAAAGAAAGAGCGAGACTAGTGTCTAGAGATTTGCGTTTCCTCGGTTCTATTGCTCAGTCTGGCTATCAACCCCACTCCAACACCTACGTACGTGTTCAGCCCTGCCCTGCATCAGACGAGAGTAAGCAAAACAAACACTGTCATCCTCCATTATTATATCGCAATGAAAAGGATCACTTATAGCCTCGTCATGCCTGTTCCATATTTACAACATGTCAAATCGTAGACTGAAAAGCTTCTCTGACCTAAGATGTAGGCGAGGGGTGCTTATAAGGAGTTTTGTTCCAAAGTTGGATTTTAAGTACAAATACGAAGTATAAAGTTAGATAATTATTTATTCTCCTGATAATAGGGACCTAGAAAATGTTGTCTCAGCTTTTGAAAGGACTGGAGAGTCCGCAGATCCCTCGGACAAGGTATCTTCGTAGAACTGCCAGTCTTCGTACGGCTTCGTCACAACAGCAAAAGAAATCTCTTCCATATGCCGTCCAAGATGGCGGCTGCGAGGTAGATTCCCAGGGGCGATGAGTTCCCCGCAAAATGGGCACTTGGATTCTGGCACTTGCACCTGGCTTCAAAGAGTCAGAGTTCGATGATGTAGCAATGAGATGTGTGCCAAGTACTTACCTTAAATCGAATCGACTCGTGGTGCTCAACTGTAATTTTTCTTTCCCGCAGGCGTAATTTTTGCGTTTACAGCCAAAACACGGACGCTCCCAGCAGCGCCCGGAGTCTAAAATATGATATTTACTAGTAAAGAGCGCATGGTAGTAATCACAAATCGCCGTAGAATCTACTTCTGGTTGGCCTTGGTTTTCGCTGTGTGACAAGGTGCCTCGTGGTGTAATTGCACACTGCATTACTTCCAGTTTTACATCATGTTATTTTCTTTGATGGAGGTAGACCGAGTCTGGGTCTTTCAGTTTGGCTCCGCATTGTCGGAAACTGCATTGATAAAATGATTCGCTTATTTGATGGTCGTGCTTTTCATGATATATCAAATCGCGGCGTTTCCAGAAGGTGGTTCTTGGGCTCTTGCAAGACTCAAGAGTACAAATATAGGGCTCTAAATCACAAAGAACATGTTTGCTAGCTTCAGATCAGCTTCTATGGCCCCGTAATTTCATCAAAAGAGTCGTTTACTCACTTCCAGTCCCTTTTTCGTTTCGTTTCAACTGTCCACCCACAAATATCGCACTCAAATGGATACAAATAAGGCAGCTCAACCGGTGGTGGAGGCAATGCCGAACTGAACATTTCTGCACGGCTTCCCGGTGGGTTTGCACTCTCATGAAATGTTGCTGACACATTCATGTTCTGCTCGTAGGGATCAAACACGTTGTAGCCATGAAGTGAGCTGTTCATGCTGGAGGAGCATGACCCAGGTGGGGAGATCTCTGGTGTGCCGGTCCAATAAGTCTTGCTGTCGTACTTAGCAGTTGACAACCGCTGGGCTCGATACAAGTTGGCCTCCACGAGACGGCGAGCTAGGTAGTGTTGGATCGCTGGATACCGATCTATGATGTTGCGGTAATAGATTCAGGCAACGAGATCGAGCTCATTCTCCCCAGAAATGGGAGGTCTGGTCTGGGCAGCAGGTTCGTCGTCCTCACGCTCTGAAGAGACCATCACTTGTGATATCCTCGCGCCATGGAATAACCTTTTGTGTTATATTGGCCTGTGAA
>QGMF01001039.1:0-10959 GCA_007821475.1 Lachnellula arida
TCCTATCCCATCCCATCTCAAGCAAAACCACAAATAGTCATAGTCCAACTAATAAAAATCAATAACAATAAGTCCATCCACAACCGCTTTCTCTCCAGTACGAGCACGAGCTTCCATTCTTTCCCATTCATTACCTGTCGTTTATCCATTCGTTCATTCTTTCATTTACTCTTTCACTCATCCATCCATTCATTATATCTAAAAGCACCTCTTACTCTTACTCTTCCTCCTATACCTCCTATACCTCCCTCCCTTCGTTAAACCCTACGACGTCAAATCTAACATACTTCTTTCTTTCCTTCCTTCCTTATATCCTTCCTTCCTTCCTTATATCCTTCCTTTCTCTCTCCCTCTCTCCCTCTCTTCCTTTCCTTCTTTCTCGTATATACGGTACTTAATTACCTATCTATATAAGCTATTTTTTTAATCACAGAGTACCAGAGTACGTAAAATCCCTCCTCTGTTCATGTGCTGAGATTCGGGACTCGTGGGTAGCTTAGCTAGCTAGTAGAGTCTGAGTCTGAGTCTGGGTTGGGAGGATTTCATCGCATGGTTGGGATTGGGCATTACTCGTACATGTATGTGTTTTCTACTACTTTTAAAGCCTTGCTGTAGTGGAAACGTTCAAGGTCATCTATCTATTATATATTCACGTTGATTGCAGTATACAAGACCAATTGGTGCTTTATCCGCAGCAGGTGTATATGTAAATGAGGATCTTTATTCGAGTGACCTACCTACCGACCGGTTTCCCTACTCTCGATACTCTCACTATACTCGCTATTCTCAATTCTCCCATGTCTCTCGGCTCTCTACCTATCTTGCCCATCCTCCCGTAGATATCTGCTTTTCCGCCAGCCTGTGAGAGTTCCAGGCATTGACTTCTGTTCAGCTTGAAGAATAACAGGCATATTGAAACTTGTTGCTCACTTGTTCGGGAAAAGATATCTCGGGGGTCGAATGGTGCAGTGGAAGACGTCGCTGTTGTTCTAGTCTTGTCATATGTATGTAAGCCAGCAGGGGCCTTGCCCAACCCGGCCGTCTTGTCGTAATGTTTTGCGCGAGCGGCGCTTGTCCACCAGATCTGTGCTCAATGACAACAAGAAAGCGGCTGGAAGGTTAAGAAGCAGGTTAAGGAGTGTATTTCCCAATAGCTCCTAGAGAATTAGGGAATGTCGTGGGTCTTCGTGAAGTTGATAGGGGTGGGTTACTTGGCGTTGGGCGACGTCGTCGACTTTTCCGGACCGTGATAGTTCCCCTGAGACGTATTTGCGGTCTGCAGATTCCAGAAGTGTTAGTTTGATTACTGCAGGCAGAAGTGATTTTGTGGTACGAACCATCCTCTGTTGTTCGGTACTTGTGCTCCCCGTGAATCTCTGACGGAATGTGAGGCCTTATGTAATGGTGAGGATGGAGATGCCGGGCGAGATAAATTACGGGGTGTCGTAGTAGCAGAATTCCTTAGAGACGAGATTTTACGGTAGTTGGTAGAGGTTGCGGAGAAGTTGCAAAAACCTCAGGTGGTGAAGAGTGGCGTTCTCCGGGCGGTTTGCTATGAGTCCCGTACCTTGCAAGCCACTCTGAATGACGCCTTTTAAAATGCTTTCTCCAGAAATGCTCTTCCTTGAATAACTTCGTACACCCTGGAACTCGGCACCTGAACTTATGAGTATCCTCTTGCTTGAAATACATACCATACCCCTTCAGCTCATCTTCAGTCGGCTTGTCATCGAGCTTTCGAACATCAGCTGCTTTGGGGTCCAGAATCTGGAGGACCGGCTTTTCAGTGATTGTTTTTGATACTGTGAGCAGGGGTCTTCTCGGCAAGTCGTGGTGACGCTCAGAACCTCTATCGCCTTGCCGGAGTTCAGGGTTTGCGGCTGCAGAGCTGCCACCGACGTCGCTAGGCAGAGAACCATCGAGAGGATGCGAGGCTGTGTGATACTCGGAGGCTGCATAGTCAAGGTTTATTGGAAGACCGGCGATCTCTTGTCCCTTCATGGCCTGGAAACCAGCTTTGTCACCGTTGAATGAATCGAAGGTGACATATCCAAAACCTTTAGGGTCTCCGGAATACCTGGGCACAATTAGCACAAGCATTTTTGAAGGACAAAAACTTACATATCCCTCGGTATTTTGACATTAACGACAGTTCCGTGTTTGCTAAATGCCTCACTGATAACATTCTCATCAGCGTCAAAAGACATGTTGCCGATGAACAAGGTGTCACGAGTAGGGTAGTCATGCTCGTCTGTCATGCCATTAGCACCATAGGACTCTGCGTCTTTCTCGTCGTCAAAAGCACCACCAGCAGCAGTTTTGATCGGGCTTGTTCCTGAGAGATTAGGTGGGGTCATCCGTCGCTGCTTCTCATTGTCTAGGGGATGAACAGGATGAACAGGTTTCGCCTCCTGGGTCCAGGAGTTGCTTTTCTTTGCTTCACAGGCTTCGCAATACCATTCACCTAAAGGATCTTGTTTTCAGCAAGTGTTATACCTAGGTAGTCAAGTCAGGAAATAGAACTCACCCTCAGGCACCACCTTCAAGCCCGCACAGTTGAGATGAAACCACTCTTTGTCGCAATCCTCCGCAGTACAACCCACCATCTCCCCAAAAGAAACTCCATTACAATGGCAATATAGTGGCTCTGGTGGCTCATTGTCTTGAACGCTTTCCGTATCACTCGGCGAGTCGGTGGTCACCTCGAGACGGGAGGGACGAACTCTTTGATCAGTAAGAGTATCCTCCTCTATGCTCAAGGTTTGTCCTTCAATTATCTGACCATGAGGTCCTTCCGTTGCAGCCTTAGCAGTGGCCATTTGAACGTAACAGAAGCCCTGACACTCGTTCGTGTATTCGTCACGGGGCAGTGTACACTCCCTCGACCACACCGTATTTCGAGAAAGCCGGGATACTTCTATCTCGGACAGACGGGTTTGGAGTCTAGAGACGAAGAGTCTCCATTCATGATAGTATTCTACTGGTGTGGAATTTTTTGTACGGTTTCGTTCCCCATGAGGTTGTCGGGGTGGGATTTCGCTGGCGTGACGCTGGCTGATGCTGATGCTCTACACAGTGAAATGGAGGATGGGGAGGGATGAAGGATGAGAAAGGGCTTGATTAGTGGTCACAGTGCACCAGGCACCAGGTGCAGCAAGAGCGATGGATTCCAAATGCTTGCAAACAGACTTGGCCAAGGCGCCCGGCCCGGGTACCTGGCCCTGGTCTACGGGTGGATACCCGACTCGTACTCTGTAAATTTCCTACCCGTCTAGATCTAGCCGGACCGGCACCCTAGAGCTTAGGTATACTCGGGTCAGGTATCCAGGGGTATACCCTAGCCGATGCCCAAGTCTGCTCTGCCTCTGCTTGCAAACATGGTGGTAAAAGCTCTCTGGCTCGACGATTCCTGGTTTATAAGACAGAGAGGATACAGACACTCCTTGAGTTCTATCAATTGGGCTTTGGGTTTTTTGCCGCAGCGAATGCGTATCCGTATCGCGCTTCAACATCCGTGAGCGAGGCCAGGAGGCATTTATTTGCTTTGTGGTTTTGGGGAGCATGGGGAGGATTTGCGGGATCTGATGTTGCGGGATGCGTTTTATCGGGATGTCATGTGTGAGTTGGAGTAGCTGGAGAAGGCTGGGAGGTTCTAGCTTGGGGAGCGAAGTGGAGTGAGTGAGTGAGTGAGTGTATGAAGATAGATTTTGGAGATAAAATGCTATACCTAGTAATTGGAATTGTGTTGTGTTGTATAATAGCATCGCAAAAGTGTTGACGAACTTGGCCAAGCACTAAATTTTATGACGCGGGTTTTCACTTGGAAGGTCACACACCTTGGAGCAGGAAGACCCTGGCTTGATAAGAAGACTAATTTCATGGCTAGCTAGAAGGCTGACGGCTAATAATAACATACTATACAGAGCACCGCTAATCCCCCCAAAACTGCAATTGTTGCCATTTTGGCGTTTTGCTCTCCAAATCATCTAAATACTTCCCGCCCATTATTCCCCGAAGCCTCTAATTCTGCCCGTAAGCAGCATCAACCCTCTTCTTGTACTTGCTTAGGATACCTTTTCTGTTTAGCTTTTGAGCCGAGGTGACCAATCCCTATATTAAATTAGTAATCTTTCCAATTACCTCAAATGCAGGGGAGAGAAACTTACATTCTGAGGCGTCCACTCATCATCCGCTACGATAACTCCCTCGATAATTTCAATTCCGCTCAAACCTCCTTGTCGTCCTGCTTGCTGTAACTCCTTTAATACCGCATTTTGCACCTTCTCGTTGTGTGCAAGATCCTCAATGCCTTGTCCATCAACGCCAATACTCTCAGCCAGTTTTTTGAGAGCAGGTTCGGCGGGGACAATAATGGCGACGGGTTTTGTCTTCTGCTCGTCGGCATATACGCAAATGTTTGATACGACAGTTGCGGAACGGTATACAGCCTCGAGCTTCTCGATGGCGATATACTCGCCATTGAGGGTCTTGACCAAGTTCTTCTTGCGGTCGATGATCTTAAGATGGCCATTATGGTCGAACTCGCCAATGTCGCCCGTCTTGAACCAACCATCAGGAGTGAGAGAGGCCTTAGTTTCTTCCTCATTCTCGTAGTATTCTTTCAAGACTGGGGTGCCCCGGATCCAGATCTCGCCTTGGGGGTTTGGCTTGTTGGTTGCGTGGTAGCCAGCGTCGGGGAAATCAACGAGCTTGACCTCGACAGAGCCAGGGATGTCGCCGAGGGCGTCGTCGGTCCATTCTTGGGGGTCCATGAGGGCGCCCATTGCGGTAGTTTCCGTCAAGCCGTAGCCATTGAGCATGGGCGTGACGGCCAGGGAAAGGAAGCGCTGGGTATCCTTTGAGACTGAGCCGCCTCCATTTAGGCAGATTCTAAGTCTTCCTCCAGTCGCTTCTTTGACTTTCTTAAAGACTACCGCGTCGAGGATGCCGGCGCCTGGGAGACCATAGAGCATCATATTATTCTTTGCCCAAAGTGCAGCCCAAAATAGATTCTTGACAATGGCACTACTGCTGTTGACTTTTGCAACGATACCCTTTCTGATAGACTCCCATACTGCAGGTACACCAACAAGCACTGTTGGTCGGAATTCCCTAATATCACCCTTGCAGTTTTTTACGGATTGATCGGATAGCGTCTTTGGGTTGCCATAACCCATAGTTCCTCCCCAATATAAAACGGCGTTTTCAAAAACGTATTCGAGGATGTGGGCAAGAGGTAGGTAGGTTAAAAGACTATCACCAGGGCCAAGATATGGCTCTACAATGACACTTACCCCAGTGACTGATATTGTCAGTAGGGACTTATAGGCGAAGTTTGGAATTACTTACGTGCAGCTATGACTGCCTCATGCAAGATTGGCACACCCTTTGGAGGCCCAGTAGAACCAGAAGTATACATGATGCAGCAAAGATCCTTTGGGCCAGGTGGAACAGGAGCCACCGGGTTCTCCTCGCCGAGCTTTCTAAGCTCCTCGAAGCTCAAAATGGTGAGACGGTCATAACTCTTCTTGAGCAAGTCAATATTTTCTTGTTTGACCTCATTTTGGCTGTTCCAGATAACGTATTTGATCTCCGTAGCTTCCTTCAAGGGTTTCAGAAGTGTAGGTAGAAGATGGGGATCCAGGAAGATTGCTTTGGCCTTGGTCTGCACCAAGGAGTGCTTGAGACCTTCTTCACCGAGGGTATCGTAGGCTGTGACAATTGGCATCGATTGGGAGGCAGCAGCATGACTTGTTGCCAACCAGTGTGCGCTTGTCGCAGCGAAGATGTGGATTCTGTCATCCTTGTTCATGCCCAGTTTCCGGTATCCCGCTCCAAGCTGGAGGGTGAGCTTCTCGTACTCTTGGTAGCTCAGATATTCATATGCGCCAAGCTCAAAGTATGTCCACTTCTTCTCCACCTCCTGCTCTTGGCCATCTATCACTTTCTTGATCTTCTTGACTTCATTGTGGGTCTTGATGAGCTTCCGGGAGCCGAGAGCTTTCGCGTTGCCGAACTTCTCGGAACCGCGCTTGACGACGTCGAAGACAGTCGCAATACCTTCTTCCGGACGGTCCTTGAGCTTGTTGACGGACAGAGGATGTCTGCGAGGGATGGTCTCGCCTTCCACGGGCTCGTAGCCGGGGGCTTCGAGACTGAAGGGAGGTTTCTTGACGATTCTTGCCTGGACGGTGGCATTCTTGAGAGACATGTTGCGAGCGACAACGGGTATCAAAGGGAGAGAGGTTTAGAGGGTAGAGTACAAGTATGGGTAGAGTATTAAAGCCAAGGCAATAACAGCACGAGAAAATGCAAGTGTAGGTGGTTATTCCCCGTGCAGAGTGAGACGGTGAATAAGTTGGCTGGTGCTGGTGGTGCTGGTGGTGCTGGTGATTTTTGTTGAGCTTTGTTGATCCGGAGCTGCGATCTGCGAGGCAAAAACCATGACGCTGCATTGCGTACAGGACCGGGCTAGCTAGGCTAGGACCCAGATCTTGTGCGGTAGCGCGGACACTACTCCGTTAATCCCCCTGCCCCTGTCCCCCTAGCATAATGGAGACGGATACAGGGTCTCCCCTCCCTCACCCCACTGAAAGTCCCCAAACAGCTTCAGTCTCCGATGCGCCTGGGAGGCTGCTGGGACACTTCAGCATCTAGGTAGGTATTCATGGCCAAGCCAGGCTGTACAGGGCAGCGATACTGGTGATGCAATGAGTGAGTGATACAGTAGCTATCCAACTTTGCTGGCACCCATTTTCTCCAGAACCTTTCACAGACCAAGACACATCAGAGGTAGGGTACAAGCAAGCATTTCCAAACTCAAAGTAAATTAAGCTCATATTTTACCCCTTTAAAATGTTTCATGTAGGTATTGGCTACGAATGAATGGGAGCCCCACCTGTTGAATAATCGTAGCGCCTTGCACCAGTTGCAATGTTGAGGATGACAATTAATTCTTCCATTATTCTACAATCTCATTTTTCACTCCACAAAACTCTTCAACAGCCCGGAAGATTTGAAAGATCTGATCCGTGTGATCTAGGTCTCTCGTCTCGGATGACTATTCAATCTTTACTTCATGTGTTGGGACCTGAGATTGAAGATCCAGAAGAAGGTGGATTTTAGAGCTATATTTTGGAAGTTTTCCATAGCTAATCATTCTCTTTAGAGGCATTCCTGCTCTTCTCGCAGTCAATTCCCTCCCAAAATCTTGGTTTCGTTGATTCGAAAGCCTCAACTCTGGAACTTACAATAGGGGATCGTGACCTGACCATCCACCAATCACCAACAATTTTATCCTCAAACCGGGGAGGTGGTACAACTGGCGCAGGTTCGTCCCGTAACCTTAGATGCATCAGCTGTATAATTGACCTGACCAGTTGTCTGGAAGATCACGCCTTTATTTGCATCATGGATCACTACTTCCACAAATCCATTTCTCAAACACGACATTGTCGACAGCAACTCTGCTGTTCTTGAGTTAGGATGCGGAATATCTGGGATTATTGGCTTGACGCTTGGCCCACACGTGGCATCCTATGTCTTGACGGATCAAGACTATGTGATGAGGCTTTTGAATCAGAACCTGGCTGAGAACTGTCGAGATATGTCAACTTCAGCAAGCAAAGGCCGAAAAAGCAATGCCAAGCCGAAGAGAGGTTCTACATCGGTCAATGTTTCTCAGAACACAAACAATACCACTGCCAAGCCTCTGGACTGGGAGACCGATGAAGTGACGGCGTCTCTGTTAGGCTCAGGCAGTTTTGATGCTGTGATAGCGTGTGATTGTATCTACAACGACGCTCTTATTCAGCCATTAGTGCAGACTTGCATTGATGCTTGTCAACTAAGACTCTCAGACACAGCCAAGGAAAAAGAGTGTCCGACGGTTTGCATTGTGGCTCAACAACTTCGCTCAGCAGAGGTGTTTGAGGCTTGGCTCAAGGCATTCTTCAAGGCATTCAAGGTGTGGAGGCTGCCTGACGAGGAGTTGATTGATGGGTTGAAATCAGACTCGGGCTTTGTAGTTCATATAGGCATTTTACGGTAACAATACATATTGTCATAGGGTAAAAGTTGAGATATCCTTATTGGGAGGTGCATGCGTGCCTCTTTCGAAATTTTTGTTTTGGAATTGGACTTACTTTCCGCCTTCCACACAACTTGACCTGAAGGTGAAGAAGATTCGAATAAACCGACCCAATTCCCACCTACTTATCTACCTGGGTAGCAGCTTGAAGATCAAAATCTAGAAACAATCACGTGAAAAAAACGACACGTGCTCACGTACCTAGGTACTCTGTCGCGACTTCGCGTCTTCCTCGCGTTCGCTAATCTTTAAAAGTTTAAAAGCAACCTCAATCGTACCACGGTGGTGTCTTTCTCAAACATCTTCTCCTCTTGGCCAAGGCAGTGGACGTCCATGGCACACAATTGAATTACCCTCGCTGTCAGGATTATTTAGCGGTAGGTAACGCCCTGTGGTGCCCATTAACACTGCGTTCCTCAGCCTCACTGCTCTCTCAAGCTGAAGCAGTTCTGCGTTTATACTCGAATTCTGGATCCGTGAGATAGCACTGCATTGAACCACCTTGGTGGGTTGCAGGATTCCAATCGTTAATAGCAAGCATCCCCCTAAGACTATCTTGCTAACAGATGTCTACTGCAGACCTTCCTACTCTTAAACGTCCGTTCTACCTACATTCAACTACCCGCGATCAATTCCCATTTCACCTCGCCACAGACAGGACTCACGATGGCCAGCCGATTTATCAAGAGCCAAGAGGCCCAACGTAATTCCGAGAATTACAACCCCGCTCAAGATGACTTGGTTCAAAGCAGCAAGCCTCAGCGTAATAACACCCCGCCACTTGGCGTAAACGCCGCCCGTGCTGCTGTGGCAGCGACGGCGAGAGTGAAGCCCGGCACAAAGCAGAAGCCTGCCAATACCGTTTCTGCTCCACACTTGGCTTTCCCCCAACAACAACATCAATATCCAGCTGGGGAAAACGAATATCAGGACCAGCAGTACTATCAAGAGCAGCAGCAAATGGAGCCTATTCAACAAGCAGCCCAGAGAGGAGACCCATTCGATGATACAGTTTCTTCAGGCTGGGATCACACCAGGACAAGCCTTGATATCGATGAAATTCCATTCAGCCAGCAAACTGGCACCTATCCACAAGATTACCGTTCACGCGGAAACGACAACGACTTGATTATGGAGGAGGGTCAAGAATCAGAGGACGAAACTATGCAAAACGATATCGATATACCCGCTCCCGAAGAACGCTCACCAGGACTTCATCGAAAACCTAGCCGACAATATCTGAAACAACATCAACAGGATATGCCGAGACCTCAAGCGAACCCTACCAACATGAATCGTTTGCGTCCAAAGCAACAACCTACCGCCCATCCGAACCTACAGATTCGACCAGGTCATGAAGAAATTGCGGCTAGTCCGAAGAGCAAGCACTCAAAAAAACGAGGACGTTCCAATGAACCTCTTGGGCATGTCACAAACAACACAAGACTTAAGCAACGAGTGGATGGGGCAATATTACAAGAGGATGATAGAGATAATGATTTTGAAATAGGCGCACCATCCAACTTTCAAAATGGTGGACAGGATCGAGAATTTGGCGAACACCAAACCCCGACGGAAGCACCTTCCAGTCTTGATTATACAGACGAGGAGTTGTCAAACATGCAATACGCCAAGCTTAAAGCCGAGAGTTGGGAGGTAGTTCCTGGAAAAGAACCTTACAGCATTCCAGAAGAGCTTTCATCGTCCAAGCTCACAATGGAGCAGAAGATCGAAATCACCATGAGACTTGATCGGACTGACATAGCACGAGCCGAATTCTTTGCCCAGATGCCTTCCGACGAGTGGCAGCAAGCAGGAGACTACATTCTGACAAATATGATGGATCTGATGAAGAAAATGAAGGAGGCACGGGATGAGAAGCGTCGCATCGCAGAATCTTTTGAGCATAAGCTTGAGGCTAGAGAGAAAGCGGTCAGACGGAAGTATGAGAGTTATGATGCCAAGCTTAAGGACATGAAGACTTCTGGAGAGGATGTGCTTCGTGGCAAGGTCTAATATACTTGTCTCCTTTAGAGGTTGCTTCTTCGCTCTTGCCGGATTTGCTGTTGGTACTATTCTTCATCATATATGCAATTCAAGTCATGGTTAGGTGTGCTTGGTCTGCGTTTTCTCCCCTCTCCCACTTACCCCGGCTAATTCTCCGCCAGGACTGAGAAAGATTGGGAAGATCTTTGGAGCTTTAAGGGGGACATTAGGCGGGAGACTACTTCCAAGGCATCATATCATGTTGCTTCATCATGGATTGTGAGACTTGGCGATATGGCTTTGAACTTTCTACGGGCTTTCTAATGTCACGATGGGCACCCGGGGTCAAACGGGCGGCAAATAGGGTATTCTTTTCAAGTAAGTCTTCCTCTCTGACCCTATCCTTTCTACGGAAGAGAAGCCTAATATAACTAGAGGTATAAATGGTTCGTGCCACAGGAACGCACGCACTCGAGAATAGGTTAGAGATATGGAAATGCATTAAGACTGGATTTGGGGAGAAGGAAGCTGGATCTAGGAAGAAGGAAGTGGATGTATTTGCATGGGCACGGAGCTTCAAATAGCATTAGCATGGTATGGAAAAGTGGCGTGGGAAGAGTATCAGCATATTGGCGTTTTCTATAGATACCCATTTGCATCAGCATTGTGGTTTAGCCTTGCTATGTAATCATATTCATCAATATTGTCTTTGCAAATCGCCTTTCCTCCAGAACACGCACGCCCTGTCTTTTAGGAAGAACACCCCTCACTCAAATCACAACAACCTCCTCAACCCTCCTATCCCTCCCCACAACCAACCTCAACTGTCTCCCTTCCCCTTTTCCCTTCAACACGCCGCTCCGCACACCCTCCACATAAAGCTC
>QGMF01001040.1:0-10955 GCA_007821475.1 Lachnellula arida
GGATTTTGAGGGGTGTGGTGGGGGTGGTGTGGGAGAGGAGGGCTTTTATGACTGAGCTTCCTTGGGTGCCTGTTGCGCCGATTATGAGGAAGGTTTGAGTGGCCATTTTGAGTTTCGCTGTAATGACTTTACTTGCAGTTACGGGTATAGGAATTTGGGTATGAGATGATCATGAAACGAGATGAAGAAGATGAGGGATGGAGATTGCGTTATTGATTGTTTTTGTATGTACCTCCATTTTGAAGGAGAATCGAGGTTGATATATGAACATCTAAACATAAACATTTCCCCGACCCGACTCCTGATCCGCAGCGTAGTTGTTGCTATGCGGCCGTACTGTAGGTTTGCTGAAGCGGGAGCGGGCGAACTCGTGGTCCCTGCAACTAATAAGCGGGAGATGTATTACCTAAGGCATAACTGGAAAGGGTATACCTACCTAGGTAAGCAGTAAGCAGATACCACCAGTGTACGGAAAGGGAGTAAGGGCGCCCGCAGCGATAGAGTTAAAAGCGCATCAGGGAGTTATAATAGCAGGAAGTTAAGGACGCTATAGCGATACATCCGCGACAAAGTGCTACGGTTACGCAAAGTCAAATATGACTTTTGTCTAGGTATCCTCGGATTTCGCCCAAGTTTATTGGAAATTTAAAAGCGCTTTTTAAGCCTACGGGATTAAAGTATAGCGTCTAAATACTAATAGAATATACGTAATTCTATTAATTCCAGAGTTTTTAATGCGGTGGTGGTCGGGGTTTAGAGAAACTGTGTTACAGAGTAACCTCGATATAAGCATACGATCGGGACCGGGAGAACCTAAACATAAAGTGAAATAAATTTATATACAAAATATGCTTAGAGTTTCCAGGTGGACGGATGCCACACAGATACATATAGGGAACGTGCACGCGGTTTCTCACCAAAATTCGCTATAAGCATATTCAAATATGCTTATAACGAGTGATGCTTATAACGAGGGTTTTTCTGTATTCTCTTATATATTTCCACCGACACCAATAATAACACCTACAATTAGCAATATACTTACCCTAATATACATACCCTAATCACAAGTACCCCATCCTCCCCCAGAATAACACCACTAACTCAAGCCACCACATCCCCTATCCACCACCTATTTATTCCATCACTATCCCTATCCCACCCTCAGCTCTCTTAGGAGCAAGAGAGCGAGGACTTGGCTTGCAAGCTGGCATCGGCAGATTAACCTCAGGTCGCTTCCATTTGCTAGCATCCCGGACAAACGAGCATCCACCAGACGTTTCATGCTTTCTACACCAACTACAAGCCAGCCCAGGCTTCTTTACAACCCTCATCCCCTCCTCCGTATACCGAGAGCACTCCGCCCTCCCATCCCGCCTACACTTCGCGCACCTCTCTTCTCCCGTCAAAGTCTCCCCCAAGGACGTCTCCAAGATCCGCGCGATATGCATAAAGTCAGATCTGGTGGGCGTCCCTACTAGAGCCGCAAGCTGGGGCGCCGTTCGATAGTGCCAGAAACCCGCTAATGTGGGTAGGTAATCCGGGTTGGGGCCATCGGGGCGCCCGGTACCCCACGGGATTTGGTGCAGGCGCGCATCCAAGGCCAAGGCAGCAGGGCCGGCGACTAGTGGTGGTGGTGGAGCTGGAGCTGGAGGTTCCAATCCAGGTTCTTGCTTGACTCTCTTTTGCATTGGCATACCGGTTCCTGCAGGTGGTGGAGGTGGAGCTGGAGCTTCCAATCCAGGTTCCTGCTTGACTCTCTTTTGCTTTGGCATATCGGTTCCTGCAGGTGTGTAAGCAGAGTGAGGATACACGAAATCTCCCGGGAACCACTGGGCATTCCCATGCCAGACTGTTGAGATGGGTATCCAGACGAAGTCATGGAGCCGGAGTTGGTGACGGCGATGGCGAGGCCATAGACTTACCCCAATCACAAGTAGGACGAAGTTGTCACTTTTCTAGGGGTCGTGACGTGCAAAAAGCTCGACGTCCAAATAAGGGAAGAATGAATGGCTCAAAGGGGAAAAGACACGCGAGGCTATGAGGAAAGTAGTGGAGGGTATGAAGGGTAAAGCCAATCCGGTAGGATGCTGCGCCGCTGATGATAATGGATGTTGCTTGTACCTCTGTAAGAAGTTATATCTGTATGTGCCACAGGAAGATTGTTTCCCCAACCCCGATTATCCAATCATGTTAAGTCCGTACGCTGGCGGGAATGGTATGTAATCGGGATGATAATCGTCCGATGCGCCTGAGTTCATCTTCATCCTCCATCCTACGACATGGACACGGATTCGAACTTCATTACAGAGCCCAAATTTATTCGTGTTTCGAGGCCTCAACGACTGATAGAAACGCTCGGTTGCATTGCCCCTTTTCTATCAAAAGGAAGACGAAGACAAGGACTTTGATCTCCCCCTATTAATTAATTGTACCCGACCCCGTCCCGTCTCCCAGTGGGGGTGGGGCGATAACGTGCATCTGGTGCATCATGCATGGCATTTACCCAGTACGGAGGTAAACATCTCGTGTTCAGCGTGGTGCGCTTTATTGCGGAGTATATCCATCCTTCAAAATTGTATACCTGCGCCGCAACTTGTTTCATACTTCTTTTGTTCTAAAGATATGTACCAGTATGGCCATAGATTCGATCATTCGAGTTGACTGGTACTGGTTACTCCTATTGCCTCGGTAAGTGGTCTTGCAATCAGGGCTGGTCTTGCGATCAGGGCTCTTTGCATAGATCTGAGAGTACAGAGATATATTGCAAAAGACCCTGCATTTCATTAACATGGCAAAGGCTCAAAGCAGAATTTTTCAATGCCTCGGTCTCGAACCATGAGCTTAATTATGCGATTAAGCATATTGGTAGAAAAGTTTCTCGCATGAATTCGGTTCCCCGCCTTTTGCGAAATATTCATATAAGTCCAACACTACCGGTATCCCGACTATCTCTCGCTACCGTATATTACCAATATCAACCTCACAATGCGATTGGAAGTCCACCAGGTCTCCTGCATAGATCTCCTGTTGGCCTGCAGGATCACCCGCGAGTGTATAAATTTTCTGGGGAGCACCCTCGTTTGTACATGCATATACCAGTATTCGAAACCATCTTTGTTACGGAATACGAAGAAATGCTCCGATCACCAGTCTATAATTTCCATGTACAGTACCCACTAGTACCCGTCCGTTTGGAAACAAATGCTTGATTGCATTAGAGCCATGCGATTGGATGCACAATGCCGGCTTTTCGTCGCATTCCAGTCGTCAACCAGTGGTCAATCTTGAGATTCTTTTATTCTGGAACATCAGACCTGGTGGACGTCAATTGCGGGCCAGATTAAGGAGATAATTGACCATGACGAAATTGACGCCGAGGTAATGTTTTCTCACTGAAGACTTTGAGAGGTTTGGCCAAGGGGCGGCTCTACGAGAATAACCCCATCCCTAAAATCACATATAAACAAGTGTTCCGCCGTTCAAATCTGACCTCTTCATTCCAATTCTACATTCATTTCTATTCTGCAGTCATTCTTTACTACACAGTCAACATGCACTCCCTTTCCATTCTCGCGCTGGGCCTCGGCCTCTCCAACGTCTGCTCAGCAGCACCAGCACCAGCACCAGCACCAGAACCAAATCCTCAATTTAGCTTCGCCCTACCAAGCTTCTCCTTCCCAGCTTTCTCATTCCCAACAGGCTTGGGCTCATTAGGCGGCAGCTCAGGCTCCGGCTCCTCACCTTTCGCACTCCCGACAGGCCTCTTAGGAGGCTTGGGCTCAAGCTCAGGCTCAAGCTCAGGAGGCCTAGGAGGCCTAGGAGGCCTAGGAGGCTTAGGAGGCTTAGGAGGCCTAGGAGGCTTAGGAGGCTTGGGCGCAAGCTCAAGCGCAGCCCCCGCAGCAGCACTCCCAACGGCATCAGCCTCCATCCCAAGTCTAGCACTCCCATCCGGGCTGAAAAAGGTCAAACGCCAATCGGCATCAAGCGCCTGCGCAACCGGCATTCACATGATCGTCGCTCGAGGAAGCACGGAAGCAGCAGGCCAAGGACTCATCGGGGGCGTGTCAACAGCAGTCCAATCAGCCGTCCCTGGTTCCGACTCGGAAGCCGTCGACTATTCGGCTGACCTGATCAATTACCTGGGTTCCGAGTCGTCGGGCGTCGCTGACATGACCAAGTTGGTCACGGCCTACGCATCCAGGTGCCCGGATTCGAAGATTGGGCTTTTGGGTTACTCTCAGGTTAGTGGTTGACTGATGTGCATATACTCCCTGTTGCTGTTGCTAATATGTATTTCTTTGTTTATAGGGAGGTCAAATAGTAGGAGACGTCTTGTGCGGAACTAGCGAGATTGGCTTGTCTACCACGGCGGCGCTACCCGATGCTATCTTGGAAAAAGGTATACGCCATCCCATCCCATCTCTCCTATCTTTCGCGAACCCCCACTAACATACCCCCCAGTCGTCGCAGCCGTACAATACGGAGACCCCAGCCACGTCGCCGGCCAGCCCCAGAACGTCGGGACCAGCACCAAGAACGGCATCCTCCCGCGCGGAAAAGCCTGCCCGGCATCAGTCACCTCCAAGATGAAGAGCTACTGTGACTCGGGCGACCCATTCTGCGATGGGGGCGTGGACATCATTACCCACATCTCATACTTTGGGTCGTACGATGGCAAGGCCGCAGCCTTCATCGAGGCTCAGGTGAAGGGGAATGCGACGACGGCAGCTTAGTGGTGCCATGGATGGGGGAGAAGGTCAACGGGTTGGCCTTGAAACTTGTCGTAGAGGATGGTCTTTTTTCTGGCCCAGAACCACTCTTTATACTGGGAAAGGTTTTGATAACTTGGAAATTGGAACCCCACTGGTTGGCTTTATATTCTTTTCTTGGGGGAACTATTCTGTATGATTTAGCTAGGAGTCTTGTGTGATATGAATCAAACATTTCATGCACCGCAAACGTTCCATTCTCACGAGGGGCCCGAAAACATTGCTGGTTGGTCTGATTAGAACGTGAGATCATTGTCGGGCGAAGGAAGGCCTGACTTTTGGGTATGGGGCATGGACCTCCAAACCTGATGTAGAGGGAGACTCGTCCCCGGAACATCATGGTCTCTACTTGATTATTAGGAGTACTGACAGAATTTAAAACTCGGATTCACAACGTAATACAACATGCCAGATGTATGGTGAATAACTCTCAAGGGCATAAGTTTAATTTACTCTAAAGGGTATCGTGGTAAGAGGTCTGAGATATAGTACAGGTGATGTACAAACGATATACAAGTAGACGAGCGATTTCTATTTAAGCTTTCGAACCCTTTTGGTATCCGAGCTGCTGTGAGGTATCCATACTTTACTTCAGTATCCGCTCTCTTCTCAGATATTCTCCTGGCAAGACCCTCTGCCTATGGCATCTCGTGATGCGTTAATCCCGCTCGAAGTGGCTGGTTTGTTTTGATGCGAAATTCCCATCTGTCTTGGTCTCTCTTCAAGATTCATAGGCAGTTGCAATAACCATACACCTCAAGTGTAAAATCCCCATTGATACCGATCCAGCCCCCTTTCCCAATATCACCACAGCCCTCGTCCTCACACCCCCCTCAACCTCCTCAACTCCCCCTCAACCCTCCCCACACACCCCTCAATCCTCGCCCTCTCACTCCCCCCCATCTTCCTCAACACATACCCCGCCACGACCCCCGGCTCCCTGGACTCCGGCCTCCCAATCCCCACCCCAATCCTCACCCACCTCTGGCCCTTCATATACCTCGCGATATCCTTCAACCCATTATGGCCCTTCGCACTCGCGCCCCCATCCCGAACCCTCACCTCACCGATCCCCAACTCCAGCTCGTCGTGCACGACCACAAGTCCCACCTGCTCCCCCCCACCGCTGTGGTGTTTCTGAAACGTCCGCCAGGCGCTAGACACGCCGGCGCCCGAAACGTTCATCATGGAGCGCGATTGCCAGAGCGTGTATTCGGGACCCTGCGAGACGAGGCCGTTGCCGTGGTCGCGGGATTTTTGGAACGGTGGGTAGGAGAGCGTGGCGGCGAGGGAGGTGAGGACGTTGTGGCCGGCGGAGTGGAATGTGTTTGTGTATGGTGCTGGGTTGCCTATCGAACAGACGAGGAGGCGGAGGGGAGTCGCCATTTCTGGTAGTGAATTGGGAATTGAGGTTATTGCTACCTGGTCGTCATTTTGTGTGGGTGGTGTTGGGGACTTCTTTCGTTGTTTGCGAGACTTTTTGGTGGAGAGGCTGAGAGATGAGAGATTTGTCGAGAGCGGAATTTCTTCGGTTGGTTGAGCCATTTTTTGGTGATCCTTGGCGATCGACATGCGGCTGAGAAAGGTCCCAAAATTCGTGGGAAAAGAGAAAGAATAGAATATGTAGAGTTTTAAGAATATGGTCAAAGGGAAAGAAAAAGCAGTTTGTATTATTATAATTGTAATGTTCCGCTTGGTGAGTGATTCAAGTGGGCTTTGTCATGCCGTTCCGTACCTGAGTGAAAGAGTCATCCGGGCGAAGTGTGGCGCAGCGCAGCGTAGGGCTGTGATATGGGAATTCAAAAAACCCATGTCATCACTCTCTCGCTCTGGACCACAAGATTTGAAGGCACACGCTCATCCAACTGTAGCAAAACATAGCCATTGCATGCATTACCTATCACGCCGTACTCCCAACCTTGGTATACGATTACGTCCGCCCATCCCTCAAACCGTGCCACTAATGCTCAATTCCCGAATCTCCTGCAAGACATTCTCCACCTTAGTGTCGAGATGTCCTTGCGCATATTGCTCTCTTGTGTCCGCATCCAAGTATTGCTGCACCTGTGCCATTCGAGAATATGCCTCCGCGCAAAACCGTAGCTGGATCTTTACCAAGGCTTCGAAACTTGGATCGAGGTATGGAACTCGGAGATCGATAAGTTGTGGTAATTCGGTGAAGAGTTGCTCGTTCAGTTGCTCGTACGCTGCCTTGGCCATCTCGGTTTCTTTCTCTGCGCGTGGGAGCTTTGTGACGTCCTTGTCGGGTTTCTCAACGAGCTTCTTGACCTTGGCTCGCATCGCGTCGTAATCTAGAAGTTTGTGGTTGCGCTTCTTGATGCCTGTGACAGGTCAGCAGCTGAAGAAAAGATAGCCTTTGTCGTCCTTACACTCGTTGATATCAGGGAAGTATGCGACGAATCGAGAAATGGGTTCGAGGACAGCCGTACTGGATATTGTTAGCCCAGTCTCCTGTACCGATTCAACTACCTACCGATATGGACCGTCCAGCGCTTTGATTGTTTCCGTATCAAGATCCTCTACAGCCTGCTTATAACTCCTACTAACACCGTCGCTTGCACCAGCATCACCGTAGAATGCATCGATTGTCTCCGCGATTCTCATCTGAGAAGCAGTCATGGCTACACAGATCAGCGATCGCTCGGAGCCCGAAAACTATTTTACCCACCTCGTAAAGAATCCAAATATCCCTTTGCTTCCTTTTGTAGTCGCGTTGCGGCCGCTTCCATAGTTCGGTATCGTCTACGAGCATGTCAGAACGAGTCGCTGCCAAGCATTCGAATCCCAGTTCAAGTTTACCTCTCCTCAACCTCGTAATCTCGGTCGTTGGTTTTCTCGACATGACCTGAAGAGCATTAGAACCGTCTAAGCCCATGAACATATGTGTCTATACCAGTCTTCATCATAACCTGCGTCGTCGCGCGGTTGACATTCTTCTTGAAGCCTATGTATCGTAGTCAGCGCGGAGTCAGGCAGGTCTTCAGAGCGCAACGTACCGGCCCACGACATGATGGCGGCTCTGTTGTCCTTTGGGGAGATTGATATTTGTTAAGAGATTGACGGTAGTAAGTCGCGGTAAAGCGAGGGTATTGGACGTGGGTGGTAAAGTCGAATCGTCAAGATGGAAGTCGTTGGGCTGGGTCAGGTCAGTTGGAAGGAGTGACGCTGACGCTGTTTGCTCAGCCACAAATACAGTACCCCGCTAAAATTTCAAAATATTCCATTCACAAGCTTCAAAATTTCTCCAGTAAAACACCACACACAACGACTTCTACAGAACATCATCCAAAATGCCGTCAAGAGCGAACCCCAACGTGCCCAACAAGCAGCGACGAATTGCCAGTCGAGCAAAGGTCCAGAAGCGCAACTCCGTCAACAAGATCTCCAAGAATCCTCGAGGTACAGCAAAGAGCAGCGTTCTGCACCCGACGAGCGGACCTCTTGCGCCAGTCTCAGCGAAAAAGGCAAGGAAGTTGGAAAGAGCGCAGAACCAGGCTAGACGGCGAGCGATTGAGAAGGCTATGGAACAAGAAGGAGAGGTCGAGATGACTGGTGAGAGATTTTCACAAGTGATTATGAGTTTTTTCTAATTCGGAATAGATGCACCCAAGACTACGAAGTCGAAAAGCGCAAAGGAGGCGGACGACAAGATGGAGGTTGACGACATTTCATGATCACTTCAAGGCTGGAAGAGATGGGTCAATGGCGTACGAAAATGGACATGCATTTGGCGTTGGAGGTTTTGCTTTGAGGGATACCCGTTGAGGCAAAAGGCCATTTTCTTCAATACGATGTTCTACATCCATCCCAGTCGTCTCCCCATGAATCCCACGCTACCAAGCGTCGCCGTAACTCCCGTGAAAACGATCAAGCTTCCATATCCAGAACCATATCCCAACCCAGCTTCTCCCTTCCAAGGACTCCCACTCAGCAGCGCTTCACTCGATAGCCCAGAAACCACAGCACCGATTCCTCGTCCTACAGATAAGACCCCCAGCAATGACCCAACATCCGTATTCTCGTCCCCCTGCCTCTCAAGCTTAACAACACCCGCCATTGTGCTCACAACCCCCCAGCAAAGAACTCGTAGAATACACTAAAGAGACAAAGCATGGCAGCACACCAGACAAGCCCCGGAACAGGAAGACCAATACCGCAGCACCAACACTGTTAAGCAATATCACAGCAGTGACATGAAACCGATCAATCATCATGCCAATCCCAATCGTGCTCACCACTGCCGAAGCGTTAACAAGCGACACAAGCAGCGTCCCAATAGCCGTACTCAACCCCAAGGAACGAGCGAAAGACGGAAATAGATGCCCGGGATGAAATATCCTAGACTTTCAACAGCCAGTCCCGTCAAAAGCAGCCAGAATGGCGACGAGCGCATGAACCCAAGCCCGTGGCGGGCAGGCTGGGAAACTGCTGAGATGGGAAGACGAGGACGCAGGAAGTAGATCAGTGGCGATGAGATGATGATGAGTGCTGCGCCCAGATGCGACGCGTGGTCTTGAAGCCGTATTCTCAAGCGAGGAGTTCATAACGAAAGGTATTATCAGGCCTGCTGCCTGTTCCCGCCTATCTCATCATTAACCAAGAAATCCAGACTTGCTCAGAAAAGGAGATACTGACCCACACAACTCCATCGCCATTCCTTTTCTCCGTACGAACCACTCATCCAGGGAATTCAGCGCAGGATAGTAGATCAAGGACCCTCCAATGCCGTACAGAATAACTTGTGTCAGGATCACATACTCGACGGGGTTGGCGAATGAGGCTGCGATAGGGAGATGGACATGATGGCAGACCGGCTCGGCCCATTTACTCGTGTTGGCGAGACGCGGCCAGCGCTTGTAGGCTGGGCTGAGGATGATGCCCATCATATACATTATCCCCTTCAATACACGTGTCAGCAACAACTGTCAAGAGAAGAGAAAACGTTAAAACATCATCGTGTTAAGTGAAAGCTGGGACGAACCGTTGCGGTGCTGCCGATAATAGCAATTCCCGATGGCATTGGCTCGGCGGAGAATGGCTCATGGGTACAGTACTGTAGTATTCCCGAAATCTACCAAACGAAACGGAAACCCTAGATTCTGATCAATACATGTTTTGAATACGTTCAGTACTAGCTCACCCCAAACTAACGCCTCGACGACGAAAAGCAGCGAGGAACAACCACGCATCTTTCCCGCCATCTGCTTGCGGCAACGAGAACTCCGGACCATGCCGCTCTTCTAGTATTTGGATTTCCATCTCTTCTTCACTGCTAGAGCGCGCTTGCATAGCTATTCCTGGTGGAGGATCCAGCATTAGCTCACGAGTGGTGTTTGTACTTTGAAGCGGGGAATTTAAAACTCAGAAGATTCAAGGTTAAGGGTTTTTAAGAATACTTGAACAGCTTCCTGGACTTTGAACGCTTTAAAAATATTTTAAGTTTTAGTTCTGTTGAAACAATGCTGCTTTTATTTTCGCTTTTTGAAGTTGAACAAAGTGTTAATAATTAGTTTCGTTGTCGGGTTGCCCCCCAGTGCAGAATAATAAAGAAGCTTGCCTTTTCTTCTTGAGCCTCAAATAGTGGTCAAGTTTCCAATCGTGCTTAATCACACCTGTGAATCAATTCTGTGATATCTCGATATCTTATCACGCAGCAGGCAGGCCATCAATTCATTGGACCGCGAGGAATGTATAATCCAAATCCAGTGTGTACTCACGTGACTAGTCACGATTCCATCAAAGCATCCTAATTTTCTGCACATGGCGAGCTCTCCATAACTAGAAGACGATAAATGTATCAGAGACCAGCTATTACTTATTTGTTCTCCTTTGTGTGTTAAATAAGAAGCAAATTAAAAGTAGTTTTACGCGTAGCGCAGAGGAATCGACACGTTTCTTTATCTGAGTCCTTCGGATCACTTCAAAGCTCTAATACTTACTTGATCGACATTCGGACAATAACCTCTATGCCTTACAGACAATTGTATTAAGTTACTTCCGTATGTAATAAATATAAGTAGCCGGTTTGTGGAGTTTTAATAACTTGGTACAAAACTCGGCTCGGAAAACAATTTTGCCTCGCTTAAGAAAGGGGCTGGGAGATTCATAGTTGCAAATGGCAAAAAAAAAAAAAAAAGCAACACGCAAAAGAATAAACCTTTT